>JAQQSU010010288.1:0-12464 GCA_028627135.1 Pseudochirops cupreus | reverse complement strand
GTGTGTTTGTGTAAGTATATGTGTGTGTGCATAATTTAGAGACCAAGAAATAAAGTGTAAACATTCTTAACATCTATATTACTCACAAAGATAAGGAACCTGGTGATAGGACCTATTAGAGAACCATTCCAACTCTTTTTTACAGAATGTAATTCTCTGGGTTTTGTTCACATGGTATATGATTGATAAGAGCCCAAGAACTTTCATATGATTTCATCATTTAAACAGAAAATGATAGATTGAATCTAGTTATGTTCCAACAACTTTGATCTTCTTGCTGTTCTTTGCACAGGCCACTCCATTGTTCTATATCATAACTTTTCAAGAGCTATTTCCATTCCCTGGAACTTTCTCCCTTTTCACCTCTACTTGGCTTCCCAGACTTCCTTCAAAGCCTCTCAAATCCTACATTCTACAAGAGGTCTTTCTTGCCCACCCATTGAGCCTCCCCCTCAATGCCAGTACTTCCATTCTGAAATTAACTATGCATTTACACTGAACATTTTTTTTTGTTCTTCATCATTTGCATGTTTTCTTCCCTATTAGAATGTGAGTTTCCTGAGGGCAGTGACAATGCTTTTGTGTTTCTTTGCATGTCCAACACTTAGCCCAGCGCCTCTCATACAATAAGCTCTTAATTCTTGTTGACTGAATAGCTCACTCATGGTTCTGAAAATGTGCAAATTTATATAGTTTAAAAAAGAGAGAGAGTTCAAAATGGAACTGGTGCAGAAGATATGGATCTTTTAGCCAAATAATTTAGGCATTTATAAAGCCTTATTTCTTTTCTTTTACCCTCATGTCATAGATAATAAGAACTTGAAGAGAAAAGTTTATCATTTAAGTGATTTATTTGTGCATGAATTTATTTCATGAGTCTTCCTTGGTGGTTTATATGAAATGGTTCATTTAAAATCAACATGTACTTCTAGATTGAAACTTTTTCAATACACTTTTACTAATCACTGTGTAACAGCAAGCACCCTAGCATATTCAGGATGGCAGCTAACGCAGGTTCTTTGATCTGCTTTACTAAAGGAAAACAACTTTAGAGGGGCCAACAATCTTTAATTACAGATATGTATATATATATATATATGTGTGTGTGTGTATACATATATATAAAATTCACAGGGGAAAAAGCACCCTGAACTTCAGAAATTACAAGGAGACAAAAAAAAATACAGACAGAGAAAATAACAATTCAACTGACCAACAGACAGGGCTTCTAGCTGTCTGATTATTACATACTTATGTAGTTAGTTACCAGACCGAGAAGCACCAACATTTGGGTTTTCAAAGTCATGGGAGTTCAAAGGCTACCTAGAATCTCATCTGGACAAATCACACAAGTCTTCTTCTAAGTAAGCCCCAAACCAAAACCTCACTTCAGAGTATATATATCCTTCTTCAGGGTCAGATTACATCACAACCTTCATAACCCAGGGCCTAATTACAAAGTAGTAAAAGGTGTAAGCCTTCCTGAAAAAGATCTTCAAATTTCCTAAGCCTATTAAAGGTCAGGGAAGATTTTCAAATTCCCTCACCATTACACACTGATATCCATAAATCAAATTATAACACAATCTTCTCATATGTAAAGGTATTATACCAGTTTTAAAGATGAGGAAATTCACCAAGGTTATGTAAGTTAGCCATAGTTTCACAGATAGTAAGTATGGAAATAAGTCCTCAAGCCAAGTATTGACTCTAAAAAATAATGTTCTTTCTAATACACCTAGATGAGGTTGGTGGGGTGTGGATGTTCTCAAAGGAATTCCTTTCTACAGAACTCAAAATCAGTAATTTCTAGACAGACCTGGCCGGAGGAGAAAGACTCAAGTTGTTAGTATTAAAAATTGAATAAATAAATAAACACTGCAATTATATTTATGTACATATTCTTTTTGGGGTTTTTGGGTTGCATCTACAATCTAAAACACTTTAATTAACTGAATATTTTCTCTACTCAGTGCTAACCAGTTGTTTTAACTGTGCCTAGTATACCTAGATTTCAGCAACATAGTTAACTACATTTCTAAGGTTTTCCTTTCAGGTAAGATAGAGAGGTATAGGATAATGATAGTATATGTAGGTAGATTTGTAACTATTGAATATCTAGAAACAAGGAATAGGCATGAATGTTAATGTGGAAAAAATTTTATGCTCTAGGGAATTCTTCTTAGCCTTGTGCTATATAACATCCAATCCAAAAAGAAATTAAAAGCCATTTATTATGAACAAGGCATCAAACTGGATGCTGGGAAATAAAGTATAACCAACATTAGGCTCTGGCCTCAAGGAATTTTATCAGTTAATTTGATGAAGGAATAAATGACATACTTACCATTATTTATGGATAACAAAACATTGGGATGGATATTTGATAATAGATTCCACGAAAAGATCTTAGGAAAGAATGATGGACAACATCTAATAAAACTGAATTTACAAGGCATAAATGTTAAGTTACATAGTTGGGATTAACAATAAACTAAATAAATATAGGATAAGAGTGATGTGACCAAAAGAGATTTGAAAGTTATAGTTGAATGGCACCCAAAAAAAGCTAGCACAGTCTTAGGTGGAATTAAACAAGGACTAGTATCCAAGTGTAGGAAAGTGATAGTATTTTTGAAATATGTCTTGATTAGACCAGACTAAAGTATGGTCTTCTATTCTAGGAGTCACATTTTAAGAAGGCCATTGAAAAGGTGGGAGGCAACCAGCACAGTAAAAATCAATCTCATATGACATTCACTTGAATTATGAGGGAGCTTAGAGTATTTAGCCACTAGAAGAGAAAGTTTGGAGTAGATATGATGACTGCTTTCCATTATCTGAAGAGTTAAAAGAAGAATGACTTGTTTTTAACTATACTCACATGCTTAGTGGAAAAATCATGAATGAACCATTTAGTTAGTCAAGAAGCATTTGTTAAGTGTTTATCCATTAAGTAGTAATGTCTTTAGAGCAGGGATGGCTCTTTTTGCCTTTCTTTGTGGAATAGAAGTTAGCACAGTGTCCAGATCACAGTAGGTGCTTAATAAGTCCTTTGACTTGACTTGACTATATGCCAGATACTTTGCTAAACACTGGGTATACAAAAAAAAAAAAAAAGGCAAAAGCGGAATCTCTGTCCTGAAAGAATTCACTGACTTAATGTGGGATAAAATATGAAATAAGTACTTACATGCAAAAAGAGTTCAGTGTAAATGAGAAGTAATCCTAGACAGAAGCTATCAGCAGTGTGTGCTACGGGAGAACTTGAAGCAGTGGGTAGAAGATGGTAGATTTCAATTTGATTTAAGCAAGAATGTTCTAAAAATTAGAGGTGCTTAAAAATGGAATGAATTTCCTCGGAAAGTAATGAATTCTCTTTAATTGAAGTCTGTCAAACAAAGATTAGATGACTACTTGTTGGGAATATCATAGACAATATTGCTTTTCAGGTATAAATTAGACCCAAAAAACTTCTGAGGTTACTTCTGACTAAGATGATGTTATATGTTGCCCATATTTGACATTCTACTAGGTAAGCAAGCCATCAAGCTTATCTATCAAACGTCTGCAGCTTCCAAAGGTGTAGCCGATAGGCAATGAGTTAGTCACTGAAGAGGAAAAAAAAGGGAGTCAAGCTGGTTTGGAGAAAATTGTGTAATGCTTTCAGTGTCACAAAAATAATCCCTTTAAAACAAATCTTTTTCACTGGTAATGCTTTATGACAATGATGATCATGAGGACAATGAAGATGATGACAGCTAGTATTTATACAGCACCTATCATGTGGTGGGCACTTGGCTAAGCACTTTACAAAAAGTTCATGTAATCCTCACAACAACCCTGTGAGGTAGGTGCTATTATTATCTTCATTTTACAGATGAGGAAAATGAGGTAATAGAAGTTAAGTGATTTTCCCAAGATCACATAATTAATATATGTCTGAGGCCAGATTTGAACTCAGTTCTTCCTGACTCCAGACCCAGTATCCACTGGGCCTCCTTGTTTCCGTAATACCATAGATCATGGAACACCACGATCTTGGAAGAAATAAGATGATTAAATGACTCAAAAGAGAATGGAAGAACACATATTGGATGCTATTAGGCATCAGAGTGTTACTAATAATTTTCAGGGGAGAGAAGTGATACAAAATACAGTATTGAATTTGGGATCAGAAAAATGTGGTGAGTTGGTCATGAAGTGAGAATGAGAGACAATAAATAGGAGGTTGATGACAAATTGGTACCCCAAGATAAAAGAACAATCTGATGGCCTCCATAACAAAGTTGGCTGGATCCTCCATCAAGGTTTTCTAGAAAGGCATGGACAAGCATTGCAGAAGATGAGGCAGTGGAATTGTGACATACATCAGGCAAGGGAGAACACATTCCAATGAAATGCTAAATACAAATTATTTATGTGCTGAAAAGTTGGTTTTGTGTTCAGTTCATCAAACATATCTAATTGTCCCTATTGTGTGCAACCACACATATTTCTCACAGACTCAAAGTATCTTTGATTTTTCAGATATTATTTTCCCTTAAAAGTCAGTCATTTGGATTAATAACAATGATTAAAATATTAAGTGACAAACATATAACTTCTTAAACTTTCTGAAGCATTTTTTATATTTTCATTTGACTCTGAACTCTATAGGTTTTATTTATATCTAGTTATGAAATGTTGTGTCCCCCCACTAGAATGTGAGGCCATTGGGAGCAAGGGTTATTTTTTATCTATTTTCATATCTCTAGAGTTTATTATAATATCTGACACATAGTAAACATTGTTGATAGTTGACTTTCAACAAGCCTATAAGGTAGAGACTATAGTTAGTATTATCCATATTTAAAGAAAGAGGAAATGAGGCCTTGAAAAGCTTACATGTGGTTTCTCAACTAGCAAGGGGCAGGCAGAATTTGAATCCACATTTTCTTCCTTCCCATTCCAGTACTCTGCTACGGTACCATATTCTTGTATTTTCAGATAGGAAATCACAAAATAAAGCCAAAAAATCTGATAAATACAATGAAGTAAAAATTAATGTAAGGTTCTGTGAAATTTGTTCAGAATGTATGCTCACATATTTTCAAATAATTACAATGTATATCCCAAGTGAATGTTTGCTTTGCAGGTGTACTGGAAAGACATCAAAAGGAAAGAGCTAATTTCGTCTACAAACTGAGTCCCTCTGATGTGACTGCGGGAGCCACTAGAAATTTATGGAACAAATATATAATTAAGAAATTATTTTTCAACTTCATGAACCCACCTGTGTACCAGAGTATCAGCAACCATACCAGAGACAAGGTTTGTAAACTAGGAATGGGATCACTTCTGAGAAGAAAAGTGATTTTGAAAATTATACTTGGTTCCAAATGCATTCATGTGTGAAGTACTCTCCACATCCTGGACAGTTATCCATTCAGCATGTAAATCAGGCAATAATTCAATTTTCATTTTAGTGTCATAGTTCACCTTTAGCAGTAGTTCCACTGAAATGTATAATAGCTGCTGTTGTCCTTTTTGTAAACACAAGCTAAGCACAGTATGTTTCATAATTCAAAGTACTCAGAATCTAGATCAAATTACATCTTAGTAACATGACCAAAATTGCTACTTGTCTATTACTGTCCAAGGTTATATATTAATTGGACCTGCCTATAACAATGAAGCATATATCCCTAGCCTGAGAACACAACTTTTGCTATCAGTCCAGATTCTCTGTCTTTATGTCTTATGTGGTTTGATTGAAGACAGCAATGGTCACAGTATCAGTACACATTTCAGCTCTACCCAGTTTTCAGAGACCCTCAGGAGTTTACCCCTTAATTTTTAGCTGTTGTATACTTAGTGACAAGTGGAGAAACATATTACATAAGAAGAGAAGATAGAAACTCCTTCTGCCCTATTTGCCCCAAGCATGCTCAATAACATATGTTTTGACCTAACACATGTGGGGCTCCCAAATTACCTACTTCCAGTTCAAAGAGTTCTTTGTATGGGTTTCCCCTCAGAACTATAGCCTACAAGCCACACCAACATAAAGAGTGCCCCAGAAGTCTTAGTGTAATTTTAAGCTAGTAAAGCTTAATTATTAATTATTAATTAAGCTTTAATATCTTTAAATTGTACTAAGATTTTGTGGACACTTTGTATTTTTGTGTTTTTTGGGTTTTTTTTTTTTACTAGTCCGTCAGAGGAATCAATTAGTTCAAAGCAAAAGGATTTAAGAAATATCATAGGGGTATGCCTATGAGATATTTCTCCATAGATCTAAAGTGTACTCTTCAACAAATATACATACCATCTGTCAAGAAAGGATAAATGTAGAGATCATACGAGAAAAGAACATGTGGGGGAATATGATCAGACATAAAGCAACTACTGACACATCCATTATTGTCAGAAACATTCATGTTTCCTGATCATGGTACTGCATTGATCTGAGTATGCTCCGACAGGCCCTAGTGTCTCCAGTAAATACATTTCTCCCTTGTTCCTTGTTGGTCTCTTATAAAAAGAAATGCAAGGGAAACAGGTAAGACTCATTCTCATTGGCATTGGTCTCCAGATGGGGTACATAGCTTTCACTGAATATTGTTCTCTGGAGAGGGAGAGAAAGAGAGGGAGAAGGAGAGATAAAGAGAATATACTCCTACTACCTGGCTGTATGTGGATTTATATGGGTAGCCAGTGGGACATAGGTGAGTTTTCAGGCTGTGGTTGATTTGGAGAAAAATAACTGGAGCCACCAGTCCCTAGGCATTTCTGATGGCAGAGTTGTATTTGTGTCCCTGACAGGCTGTGACCAGAGACCTTTTTCCTAATTTATTTCTGCCCCTCCCCTCTTCCTTCATTTTATTTGACACTGCCTGATGTTTCATTAACCAGGAGATAACTCTGGTAGGTGAATGAATTTGGCTCCTTTAAAAAGAGTCTTCTGATATTTGAAGTATAAATAGCTTTAACCTAGGTAGAAATGTGGACTCAGAGGTTTTATATAAATATTGGTAGAGGAGGAGGAAGAGCAAGATGGCAGAGAAAAGGCAGGGATTCCCCTGAGATCTTCCCCAACCCCTACCCCAAAATACCTTTAAAAATGAATTCAAACAAATTTTAGAGCAGCAGAACACACAAAAAGATGGAGTGAAACATATTTCCAACCCAAGACAACTTATAAGGTCAGCAGGAAAGGTTTGTTGCACCAGTGTGAAAGACAAGCACAGTCGAGCACATACTAGGCCCCGGCAAAGTAGGAGCAGACCTTGGGAGCCACTGCATCAGCAGTGGGGGCTGCTTCTGGAGCTCTCATTCCACACATGGTAAGGGGGTTGAATAACTGGTCAGGAGATTACAGGGGTCTTTTTTTACTAATGTTAAGGAAGAATTTAGTTGCTTTGCCCATATTGCATTTGGGTAGCAGTCTTGGAAGGCAGTGCCAGGGCAATGAAGAGCACTAGCATAGCACTGGTCAGCTGAGATGGGGGTTGTTGGGATGCCTCTCACCCTTCAGTTCAGGCTAGGCACAGCCTCAGTCATACCCTTCCTCCAGGACTCCCAAGCTTTCTGTTGGTTCCACTATTTCAGGTTTCTACACTGAGGCAATAATCTCTGGATTTTCAGGGTCAGGGAGGGGGCTTAGAGCTGCTAGGGTTTACTCTGCTATCTTGGCTCCTAGAAGTTCAGGTAGGTCATTTTTAATTTGATATCCCCAGGAGAACCTGCTGCTGCCACAGGCCCTGCTACTTCTCTTAACCAGCTCCACCAGATTCTCCATCCCTTGGTAAGAGATCTGTGAATTTCCCTTGCAGCAGGTGAATCTCCTCACTGGGGCTCCCTCTCGCTCCACTGTGGTCTGGCATCTTTTCTGCACTGGTGCAGGTCCCATGCGCTCCATGTTTCCCCTGCCCAGTCCTAGGTGCACACTTTCCTGCAATGGAAATCTGCCACGCTCCATCTCCTAATGGAGTTCTAAAATGTGTTCAGATTCACTTTTTAGAGGTTACTGATGCAATTCATGGAGGAGTTCATGTAAATTCCTGCTTTCACTCTGCCATCTTGGCTCCACTCAAAATCTAACTTTCAAATACAAGATTCAAGAGAAGCATAAAAAGATAAGCAGGAAAGATAAATCATAAGGTCCTTGATAAGTTTACATTACTACATGGGAAGATGATATTTGAAACTCCTAAGACCTTTCTCATTATTAGGATAGTCAGAAGAAGCATAAATAGACACAGGACACAGGTGAGAGTTCAATATGAAGAGATGATCTTCAAAAACATAAAATTAGGGGGTGAGAGAAGAATGTCCTGGGGGAAAGAGAAAGGGGGAGGTAGAATGAGATAAATTATTTCACATAACAAAGGCAAGAAAAAGTTTTTGCAGTGGAGAGGAAGAGAGGGGAAATGAGGGAGAGTAAGTGAACCTTAATCTCATCAGAATTGGCTCAAAGAGGGAATAACATACACACTCAATTGGGTATAGAAATCCATCTTATTTAACCTACAGGAAAGTAGGAGGGGAAGGGAATAAGAAAAGTGGGGGATGATAGAACAGAGGGAAGACTGGGGAAGAGGGTAGTCAGAAGCCAAACACTTTTGAAGAAGGACAATGTAAAAGAAGAGAGAATAGAATAAATGGCAGTGGAAATAGGATGGAGGGAAATACAGCTAGTGATAGTAACTGAAAAAAAATTTGAAGCAAGTCTCTCTGATAAAGGCCTCATTTCTCAAAACATATAGAGAACTGAGTCAAATGTATTTTAAAAAAATAAGAGCCATTCCCCAATTGAGAAATGATTAAAAGATATGACCAATTTTCAGATGAAATAATCAAAGCTATATATAGCCATATGGAAAAAAAAATACTCTAGCTCAGTATTGACTGGAGAAATGCAAATTAAAACAGTTCTGACGTACCACCTCATATCTATTATATTGGCTAATAGGACAGAAAAGGTAAATGACAAATGTTGGAGGGAATGTGGGGAAAATGAGACATTAATCCATTGTTGGTAGAGTTGTGAACTGATTCAACTATTTCATAGAGCCACTTGGAACTATGACCAACAGGCTATAAAACCATGCATACTCTTTGACCTAGCAATATCACCACTAAGTCTGTATCACAAAAAAGATTTAAAAAGAGGAAAAGGACCTATATGTACAAAAATATTTATAGTGACTTTTCTTGGGGTAAAAATTTGGAAGTTGAGGGGATGTCCATCAATTGGGGAATGGCTGGGCAAATTGTAGTATGTGATTATGATGGAATCCTGTTGTATTGTGCTATAAGAGATGATGAGCAGGATGCACTTGGAAAAACCTGAAAAGATTTTCATAGGCTGATGCAAAGTGAAATGTACTGTGTACAACATAACAACAATGTTGCAAGATGATCAGCCATGAGTGACTTAACTTTTGTCAGCAATACAACAATCTAAGACAACTCTGAAGGACTGATGATGAAAAATACTATCCATCCTCAAATTAAGAACTGATGGTGTCTGAATACAGATTAACACATACTTTTTTTACTTTATTTTTCTCAAGTTTTTTTCTTGTCTATGTTTTCTTCTACAACGTGACTATTATGGATATGTTTTGTATAACTACACATATACAACCTATATAGAAGTGCTTGCCTTCTCACGGGGGGTTAGGAGGGAGAGAATTTGGAACTCAAAGTTTTAAAAACAAATGTTAAGAATCATTTTTACATATAACTGGGGGAAAATAAAATACTAATTAAAAACTTTTAAAAATTATAAGTATTGGCAGCCCTTCTGATTAGACCCTTTTTGACTGCTGCCCATGTTCTACAACAAGAAAGGAATAACATTTTATATATACTTTCTAGTTGGTTTTTGAAGGTAGAACTGAGAACAGCTCAATGTATACAATATATCCATGACAATTAAATTTGTTCAAAAGTGAAATAGGCAGCCTCAAGAAATAGCAGATTATCCCTTCAACACAGATCATTGAGGAAAGGTAGCAAGATTCCGCATCAGCTTCATTGTAGGGGAAATTCTTTTTCTGTCATGAGTTAGAACAAGTAAAATCCTTATCAAAGCCCTCAGCTACCTGAAGATATCTTTGGTAAAGTTTCTCTTCTCCCAGTTAAGGATAACTTGTCCTTTCTCAAATGATCCTTATAAGGCAAAGATTCAAGGCCATCCTCACCGCCCTCCTCTGTATGCTGTACAGCTTATCAATGTTCTTGTTAAACTGTGATTGCTAGAAATGAACTGACCATATCTTTCCTAATATGGAAAAAACCACAAGTCAAAAGAGAATGTTTTCCCCTTATTCCTGAATGTTATGCTTACTAGTTTAATTTTTCATAAGCTTTCTTGACTGCGATATCCTACTCTTGATGCATATTGAACCTAAAGACCACAAAAAACCCAAGCTATTTTTTTAGGCCAACTCCTATCTAGGCATACTTCCTTCATCTTATAATGTGATATAGATTACAAAGGATAAAGTGCTTGATGGCTTAATATCTGAGTTCAGTTCTGATTGAGACACTTATTAGGTATGTGACCCTGGGCAAATTACTCGATCTGTCTCAGCCTTACTTTCATCTTCTATAAAATGAAAACAATAGCAGCACTTACCTCACAAATCTGATATGAAGATCAAATGAGGTAACATACTAGATGAACACAAAATTTTCTATTATGCATTACCTCACTGTTGTTATGAGATTGACCTAGCCTCTTTCTTTCCTGGTTATATGTTTCAGTCATCAGCAATATTTTTGCTACGATTAAAGACACGTACAATTTATTGTCCCATGGTTCCCCTAAGAATCCACAATTCAGACGCATGTCAAGTACCTTACAAATATTATCTCATTTTTTCCTCACAACAACCATGAGGAGTAACTGCTATTATTGTTCCCATTTAACATTCGAAAAAAAACTGAGACAGACAGAGATTAAATGACTTGCTCACACAGCTTTTAAGTATCTAAGACTGGATTTGAACTCAGGTTTACATGATTATAGGTTCAGCATCTATCCACTCTGCCACTTATCCGCCTAAGAGAAATGGATAACCAACAAAAAGCAAAACTATTCAATTCTTAAATTTCTCCTGTGATTTCTGGCAAGAGAAATTATCTCTGTACTTTGAAAGTACAAAAGAAAAATAACTAATAAGGAATTCAAACCCAAGATAGAAATTGATATGAAAGCAATAACAGCCTATCTAGCAGAATTAGGAAGAACCAGGGATGAAGACATGGAAATGGCAAAGAGTAATATTTTGTCTCCATGTAAATAACAACTTCCAAAAAATGAGAGGTGTCAAAAAGCAGAATGGACTGCTTGTGAGTGATGCGGAGTTTCCTCCCAATAGTGGTCTCTAAACAGTTAAATGACTACTTATATGTAGTATTCTAAAGGAGATTGTTTTCAGGTAAAATATTGTACTAGATGGTCTCTGAGATCCCTTTCAACTCTGACATTCTAAGATTCTATTTCTCTGTAGGTCTGGAACTCCATATCAAAGCCCTCAACTACCTGAAGATATGAAATGAAAACAACAGCAACACTTACCTCACAAATCTGATATGAGGATCAAACGAGGCAGTATATTAGATGAACACAAAACTTTCTATTACGTATTACCTCACTGTTGTTATGAGATTGACCTAACCTCTTTTCTTTCTTGGTTATATGTTTCAGTCATCAGAAATATTTTTGCTACAATTAAAGACATGTACAATCTATTCTCCCACAGTTCAACTAAGAATCCACGATTCATGTGATTTGAACCTGGATTCTCTCAATTACATGTCCATCTCCTTTCATAAACCCTCTGTGCAAACTCCATCTAAGGGGCTAGCAGTTGTGATATAGATCCTTTGTTGTTTATGAGTATTGCATAGCATCTGAGCATGAAAAATACTATCCATCCTCAAAATAAGAACTGTTGGTGTCTGAATACAGATTGACACACACTCTTTTTTACTCTGTTTTTCTTGAGGTTTTTTTCTTGTCTATGTTTTCTTTCACAACATGGCTATTATGGATATGTTTTGTATAACGACACATATACAACCTATATAGCATTGCTTGCCTTCTCATGGGGGGAGAAGGAGAGAATTTGGAATTCAAAGTTTTAAAAATGAAGTTTTTAATGTTTTATAAAGTGCCTCTCCCTCAGCAGTCCACTTTCATTTCTGATCATACCTATTCTGGATGAATACTTTTGTGCCTCTGCTTGTGTATGTATCAGCAAGCACCCCAACACACCCAGGGCGGCTGCTAGCACAGGTTCTTAGATCTGCTTTTCTAAAGGAAAGCAACTCAAAGTGGGTTAACAATCTTACTTTAATCAAGCATATCATTTACCTAGTTCAGGGGGAAAAGTCGGCACCCTGAACTTCAGAGAATACAAACAGAAGTTACAAACAAACAGAAAAACAGATCAGCAGACGGCTTC
>JAQQSU010010287.1:0-12464 GCA_028627135.1 Pseudochirops cupreus | reverse complement strand
TCAGCCAATCCCCTTCTTCCACATCAACAGGGGAGTTCATGCCTTCTCAACAATGGGACAGGGTTTGCCCCTTCTACACTTAGCACTTAGTACTAAGTGCTAAGTATCCTGCTAAACAGATTACTATTACACACACCAGGCCCTTCTATCCTCCACCATCTTCCAAAGTCTGTCCAAGCCCATGGTCATTGCTTCTATGACACTATCTATCTCATCCTCCATCATCCCCTTCTCCTTTTGCCTTCAATCTTTCGCATAATCAGGGTCATTTCCAATAAGTCGTGTCTTCTCCTTATTTAGCCAGAGTACTTAAGCTTCAGTATTTGTTTTTCCAATGAGTAGTATGAATTAATTTCTTTAAATATTGACTGACTTAATCTCCTTTCTGTAAAAAAGGGACTCTCAAAAGTCTTCTCCAGCATCACAATTCAAAAATGTCAGTTCTGCATCATTCAACTTTATGATCCAACTCTTATAGTCATACATTGCTACTGGGAAAACCAAAATTTTGGCTATCCAAACCTTTGTTGGCAAGGTGATATCTCTGCTTTTTAGTAAGCTGTCCAGATTTTCCATAGCTTTTCTTCTAAGGAGCAAGCATCTTTTAATTTCATGGCTGTAGTCATTGTCTATGGTGATCTTTGAACCCAAAAATATAAAATCTAACACTGCTCCCATTTTTTCTCCCTCTATTTGTCTAGAAAGTGATGGAACCAGTTGCCATGATCTTAGTTTGAGGGATTTTCTTCCAAATGTTAAGCTTCAGGCCAGCTTTTACACTCTGCTCTTTCGCCCTCTTCAAGGGGCTTCTTAAATCTTCTCTACTTTCCACCATCAAAGTAGAATCATCTGCATCTCTGAGACTGTTGATACTTCTCCTGGTGACCTTAATTCTGACCTTTGTTCTCTCCAGACTGGCATTTTGCATGATGTACTCTGAATATAATGTGACAATATACAACCTTGGCATATACCTTTCCTATCTTAAACCAATTAAGTTTGACTGATAATTAAGTTTACCAGGAAGAAGTAACTGGTCAGGGCTCATCAGTTATAGTATCAAAAATACACTCTTCAGTTTATTTAGAGTTAAACCTACTATAACAGATTCTTAGCTCATCACCCTACCACAAGTCTCTCATGTCATATACACATATTATATCATACTGCTCGGATAGTGTGTATATATTTCTATATAGGTATATACATGTACATATTCATATATATATATATATATGTGTGTGTGTGTGTGTGTGTGTGTGTGTGTGTGTGTGTGTGTGTGTACCTGCATTATGCCACATATACAATTGTTAAAATATTGTGTTTAAAATACCCTTTTCATCATGGCCTTTTCTGCTGATCATATTAAATCCAATCTCCACCAACACTTTATTGGAAATTACCATGGAATCCTTAAGTTTTGCCTGAAGAGTATGAATTCTGCAACATTTCTCCATGCTTTAAGAGTTTTAGGTATAACTCCAGCAAAAGACTGAATCTTCTGTCTAAATATCAACCTAGAAAAGTTCAGAGAAACTCAAAACCTTAGATTTCCAACTAAGTCTTGAATTCTTTATTAATGGCAACCCATGAAACAAAGAAAAACTTTAAATAGTCTGTAGTGTGGCATCCTTCAATGTTTATATCAAAAGTGGAAAAATAGGGTTTTTTTAAAGGGTACAAGGCATGAAAAAAAAATCACACAATTTTTAGGTAATAAATGCTAGCTTAAACTTAAGGCACTCTGAACGTGACCTCTTGGTCCCATGTTTCCACAAATGACATATCAATGTTTAAATTGAACCACTACTGACTATTGATTGAAGCACTATTGACTATTGAACTGCTATTAATAAACTGAATCACTACTGACATTTTCATGGTAAATGAAGCTATTGTGAGCCAGGATTTTGACGGAACTGAGGAGCTATGAATTGACCCACAAACTCCCACAACATAAAGTAGGATGGTTTAGAGCAAGGTGCAGATCTGGGAAAGTTCAGATTAACTTTGCCATGGGCAGATTATCTAGCTTAACTATGGACCTTTGGTTAAGAAGAATATGAGTGGTTTTAGGACACAGAGCTGTTGAGAACCAAGAGAACTGCTCACTTCTTTCAACTTCTTTGCCAACTGCTTTTGACTTCCTAGCTGGTGGCTTTATCTTCCTAAATCACTTTTCACTGTCTTGGGAACTCCTTTTGCCTGAGGGCATATGCTTAGTTTTATTAGAATGCCTATGTTTATCTGAACCTTCAGGCTTTGAACAATCCAGTGTACCAGATGTGCAACTATGGTTAGGATAGAAACTAAAACATACAAGAAAATTGTAGTTGATTGCAAGGATAGGTCACAGGTACTCAAACTAAAGAGAAGGTGGAGTTTTTCATTTTTTGGATTTTTTTCTATGTGGGGTCAATGGCAATTTAAAAAACAGCATTAAATAGAACACTTAATATTATTCATAGAGGTCATGATGAACATAAACATTAAAAAAATACCACATGGCAAAAAACTGGAAATTAAGGGGATGCCCATCGATTGGGGAATGGCTAAACAAGTTGTGGTATATGGATGTAATGGAATATTATTGTGGATAAGAAATGAGGAGCAGACGGACTTCATATTTACCTGGAGAGGCTTATACAAACCGATGCTAAGTGAGAAGAGCAGAACCAGGACAAATTTGTACACAATGACAGATACAACGTATGTGTGACAACCAACTTTGATAAACTGGACTCTTCTCAGCAACACATGGTTATAATACAACTCTAAAAGTCTCAGGATGGAAGGAGATATCTACATTCAGCAAAAAATCTAGAAAGAACAGAGTTTAAATGGAAACTGAAGCAAACTACATGCTCTCGTTCTTTTCCATGTTTGGTTTGGTTTCCTCTTTCCCATTGTTCACTCCATTGGTGACAACCCTTCTGTACAACCAGACTAACGTCCAGTGTGAGAGTATTTGCAGATCCTATACTTGACTGCATGCCACCATGGGGGGGGGGGGGGAAGAAGGGGAGAAAATTGGAAACTCAAGGGATTGTGGAACTGAATCTTGTAAACTAAAAGTAAATAAACAAATCAATTTTTTAAAAAGTCAAAAGAAAAAAAATAAAAATAAATTTTAAAAATACCACAAAGACACCTACAGTTTATGTGCCAACAACTATTGTAAAGAAGTAGAAGTGAAGAAATCCTGGGAAACACTTAAGAATATCCTACAAATAAATTCTACACACATTGTGACTTCAAAGCGAAAAGGAGATTAACAAAAAATGTATTTAAATATATGGTTGAGATTCATCCAACGAAAGAGCCAGAGGCTTACAGAACCTAGAAAGGGCTTACATTTACATATCATTAATTCTTTCTTCAAGAAGGGGATCTGAAGATACGAACCATAGCAAGGGGCTAATTAATTACACAGTAATACTATATCTGAAGAGAAGAGAAATGATTAGTTACTAATGTCAGTCATATCAGAATCAGCAATATGATTGTGACCATTTAGTTATAGCAAAGGTCAAAATTAACATCAATTAAAAGAAAAGATCAATATGAGAAGGATGACATTGCATGCAATTGCTACAACTTCAACGTGACCTATTCAAATTAGTCATTGATGCCAAAATGGCAAAATGAAAAAGGCAAAGAGAATCGTTCTTATTCTCATCATTTCCTACACAAGTTTAATTGGCATAAAGCAGCTGCTACAAGAAGGAGGAAGCTAAAAGAGCAAAGAGACCCCCTTACTCAGGAAATATTTTATTTTCTTGCCCAGTGAAAAGACAAAGCTGCCAAAAGCAACAGCATTTTAGAATACAAATTCATTTATAAAACTCTTGGAGAAGGTCAGTGGAAAAATACTGGCAATATCATATCATAAAAAATTGAGAAGTAACAGAAGCAGAAGTAAGCCTGGTATAAGACCCAACTAAGCCAAATCATCCCCAAAACATTCAGAGATAAAACTGATAAAACTCCAAAACAGTAAAAGAGAACTTATCTGTCACTGTCAGTCCATTCAGCAATAATGGTAAAAATCATTCACTGAACTCTAAACTCTCAGTTCCCAAGGTACTATATGAGAAATGATGCTTGAAAAGGTAAAGTTGAGAAAAGCAGTTGGACTAGACCAAGAACACAAAAGAAATTAAGGCTGGAGGCAACATAATTCTGAAAGAATTAAGTGCTCATTTTGCAAGATATCTCAGGTAAAGAAAGATACTTTGAGAACTGAAGGGAAAATGATCATCAGTATTTCCACCAGTAAATAGTGATCAAGCCTACCTACCATCCATAGGATGTATTCTTGATGAAAATATACAAAGGGAACAGGCAGGGTGTTTCAAATAATAATGTAGGGCAGAATCAATCCAAAAGCTACTTATTAAGTGCCTGCTATGTATCAAGCACTGAAGATATAAGGACAAAGAAAGAAAATCTCTAACCTTAAGTTTACCTTTTAATGGGGAGAGAACAAATACTTGCATAAACATGAACAGCATAAATATGAGGTGAACACACATGTGTACAAAGTAGTTAAATACAGGACAGTTTGGGAGGGAGAGTCCTAGGCAGTTGGAGAAATCAAGAAAAGCTTCCTGCAGAGATGATACTTGAGCTCTGTCTTAAAGAGAAGGATGGCCTCTGCGAGGTGGGCAGTAGAGCAGAAGGGCATTCCAGGCATGGGAGATAGAGAGTGCAAAGCTGCCAAGATGAATGTCACACGTGAAGAACTAGGAGAAAGCCATCGACTGACAAGCATAGGGAATCCAAACTCCTCTGTTCATTGTTGATTACATGGAAGCATTCAACTCAGCTGAACAAAACACAGCCCAAAAGGCTCTCCTTCAACAAAGTGTCTCATATGAGATATTGGTGGAGTGGAAAGAGACTGGAGCTAGGTTTAAATCCTGCCTGAGACAAATTGTATGACCCTGGGCAAGTCTCTTTACCTCTCTCTGTCTCAATTTCCTTATCTGTAAAAGGAGAGGTTTGAGCTTAGTGGATACTAAGATACCTTCCAGCTTTAAATCTATGATCTCATACATGTGAAGATGTTACATCATTCCTTGATAAATACAGCTATGGAAAAATACTGTTCAACAACCCCCAAAATATTGTCAAGTAAAGCACAAAACAGAAAGAGGCAGGCTCATTAAAGGTGTTTCAACACTGTTACGTAAAATTCCTGTGAAAGTTTCAAATAAAAATCAGATTTCTCATAGGTGATAAGTTCCTTCAGATGTTCCTCTTTATGTATAACATTAAAGGACTGCTCTAACAATACATATAAGAAAAACCAGATGGATGAAAAATATATTTTGCTTAGATTATTACACATAGTTGCATAAACAGATCACTGAGTTAGTACATCTGTACCTATAATCTAGCAGAGGTAGCACAGATGTACTGTGAAGTAGACCCACAATTGAATAGGGAGAAGAAAGTGAGCTAAATCGCATTTTGCAAATTATGTAATGCTTTAAATGATCCCAAGATGTTCTTTGATGGAAAAAAATCTATCTTTTTTACCACCAATGTCCTTCCAGTAATGCTACATAATTTTGTTACCTCTGCATACCATCATCATCATAATAATAATAACTAGCATTTCTAAGACCCTAAAAGGTTTGCGATTCATTGTACATATGTGATTTCATTTAATTCTTACAAGAACTACGTGAGGTAGATGTTATCTCCATTTACAGATGAGGAAACTGAGGCCAGCATAAGTTAAATTATTTGCCCACATAGCTAATAAGTGTCTGTAGTAGGAATTGGATTCAGGTGTTCCTGTCTCCAAGCTCACCGCTCTTATTCACTATTCCACCTAGCTACCTTCCACAATAGTTTGAGAAATCACATTTGTGTTTGCCCAGTTGGTAATAGAGAGACGCACGGTGAGTAAAAGTAGCATATTACCAATGAAAGGTAGTATAAATAGAGACATCAAATAGGGAATGTATGATTGGAAAATAAAATGGACAGCCATGTAATGAAAGCAAGGGATAAGAAATGTATGATTTCTTATCTAGCTACTTCTTATCTCCTGAAGAAATCCTAGATAGAAAATGTGTTGGGTAGGTAGATCATCTATGAAAGATGTGTGGTAGGATATGGATAAGGTTCCCACAAGATAAGGAAGCCTGAATGAGCTACAATCTGCACTAGTGAAGGGAATACCTACATTGATGAATTCATAGATCTACCAAAATAATGAAATATTGGCATCACCATAGTTCGTACAGTAAATCTATGGTTTTAGTCATGATTCATGACCTTGTGACCCTTGGAACCTACAAAACCAGATACAAATACCAAGACAATGCCCATGGCAAAATGTCTCTCTCTCTTCCCAATACAGACATTAGTGGAAATGAGAGAAGGTGTGAATCTGAGACACACAGCAATGAAGCAGGAAATAGGAATTAGATTAGATGAGATCTTAACCACCATTATTTATAGCTCAGTTATCTAAATCAGAAGCCAATAGCTAAAGTTCTATAATTTCTGTAGACTTCTCTTTTTCTTAGCATATTCTTCTTCCACTAGCAGGGAAAGTTAATTACAGAGCAGTTATATGTCCATTTTAAGAAAAAAAATTTGATCCGAGACACAGCTAGGACCTAATATGTTTTTCCAATCTTCTTCAAGGTTAATTGATATCTTTCCCACTAACAAACAACTTAGAAAGTACTTTCAACAAAGAGAGAGAGGCCACAGAACAAGCACAAATAAACCACAGCCTGCTGGGTGGATTAGCTTGTTAATGTCCCTGCTAGTAATCACAAGAGAGGTTGGTTTACTCCTTAGAGAAGCAGGATAAAATCCTTATTACAACAAAAGCTAAGGGATGTTCTGAGCCTGAACAAGATAACTATTAATAAGCGCTCACCATGGTTCTTCTTTAGCCTTTTGGGGAAAAAAATCAGAATCTTTTCTGAGTCATATTAAATATTGGAAAGATGGGTCAATATATTTGCTATTAGTAACCGTCATCTTCTAGAAGACTTTCAAGGGCTGTTTGTACTTGTGTATTTTTTTTTTCACAGGTTTTATTAAGGAGGAACATTTGAGTGTATGTGTGTATGATTGCATGTGTTTGTGCAGTGTAGATTGATAGATAGGGACAGATGATAGATAGATAGACAGACCAATAGATAGATAGACAAATGATAGATAGATAGATAGATAGATAGATAGATGGATGGATGGATAGAGGGACGGACGGATGGACAGACAGACGGACAGACAGACAGATAGATAGATAGATAGATAGATAGATAGATAGATAGACAAACAGACAGTAGTTCAGATCAGGAGTTTTCAGAAGTTTTGTTAAGAAGTAGATAAAACTGTGACCCTGATTGCCTTAACCCGATTGCTTAAAAAAAAAAAAGTAGATGAAGGTCCTGCTCTACTTCTATAACTTTCTAGCCTATCAGTTTAGAGCCACATTATATATTGTTTGTCTGTGCTTAGCAAATGTTTTCCAGGGGTAGAGAACCTGTGGCCTAGAGGTCACAGGTGGCCCTTTAGGTCCTCAAGTTCAGCCCTTTGACTGAGTCCAAGTTTACAGAACAAATCCTTTTATTAAGAGAATTTGTTCTGTGAAGTTTGGATTCACTTAACTTTTCTGAGCCTCAGTTTCCTCATCTGTATAATGAAAGTATTAAGTTAGGTGACCTTCAATGTCTCTTTTAGTTCCATATCTTTAATATTATGACTCATTTCTGTTGACTGGTAAAGAAATAAAGCTGAGTGTTCTGAGTGAAGGTGTTCATCTTGAGCTTTCCTGCCTAACCAATGGGAGGTGTTCAGGTCAATGGAGAAAAATGAAATTGCTCCAACAATCAGAAAATCTTCCTTCTGTAAATCCACCAGGGAGGGAGAAAAAACCCACAAAACTACCAAAGGGAAGCTGGCTACCTTGGCTTTTGGTTGGGTTTTGTTCCATCTCTCCTTATCTTCATTTAGAGGACATGTGATCCATATAGAGCCAAACCAATTAATACCAAGTTCAGAGTGTCTGCCAATTCTTTCATGTCCTGATTTGCTCCTTCCCATGTTTGCTTAAGTAAGTAAATTCAGGACATGAGGATCAATGGCTTTGAACAAAAAATCTTGACATGATTCAGACACAGGCTTTCCAAACCTCAGAGGGAAAAACTGTATACAGTACCTGGTAGCAATAGGGTAAGTGGCATTTTCAATTTTGTTCAATTCAACAAACATTTATTAAGCACCTATTATTGGGCAAAATGCAGGAGGATATACCCAGTCTTCATGGAGTTTAGGGGGTAAGACACACATACACTGATATATGTTAGATAAATCAATACTTTGTAAGTATATTATATGAGAAAGGCACAAACAAAGAGCAACCCCTGGGAAGATATGACCCGGCCATGTTTCTGTAGGCACTACAGCCCCCACCTCCTCAGGAGCCACAGCTACTGAAGATCCAGAAAGGAAAGTTCTCACCACTGAGATCTGGGCACAGTCCAACCATTCTGAAGCAGAACTGATAAGGTTTTACTTATGAAAATTCAGGATTTGAACCTAGGCCTTTTGGGTCCAAATCCAAAATACTTTCCCAATTAAGTTTGTGCCATTTTGAAAAAATAAAGACGCTCCTACATATTCTGTGCCATTTTGAAAAAATAAAGACGCTCCTACATATTCCATGGAAACTCCTGTGGTCCTTCCACAGCCCACTTAAGGTCTCTGCTATTCTTTCTTTTTTATTTTTTAAAATTTAATCATCAGAAATCACAAATATTCCAAGACACAAAGAAAAGCAGGAAAAAGAGGATTCCAAGAAATCGTGTTACAAGACCTTAGAGAAGATGCATTGCCATCTGCTTTGCTATTACAGCTCAAAGACCATTGGGCCTTTCCATCTGCCCTGAGGCTGAGCCATGCTATATTCCTGTTGTCTCTCCCATTTGAATGTGGGCTCCTTGAAAGCTATTTGTAGCCCTAGTGTTTTGCACATAATAAAGTCTTAATATGCTATTTTTCATTCATTCATTTGAAAATCTAAAGTCAAAATATCAAAATGTAAGCAGTATGAATCCCATTTTGAAAGTAAGACAAGATTTTGGCTGAAATAATAATAAACAAAAATTAAAATAGAAAATAGATGGAGTATAGAAATAAGGGGGTAAGAAAGTCTTCTTGGAGGAGGCAGTTTTTATCCATGCCCACTGCCATCCTTCTCCTTTCAGCACTACTATCCAACAGAGTATATTAGGTAAATGCAGGACTTCTAAGCCCTGAGTGAGGGTTTCCTAACCTGTAAAGTATACATACCTGGGAAGACATGAGACCCTGGAGAAGGAAGAGGCAAAACAATATCCAAAATTCGTAGATATTTTTAAGTACAATTACCACATAATTATATCCACTCTTCAAAATGAAAATAAGATTCAATTCATAGTATACAAAAGCAAGTTTACTCCAACTGATAGTGAATGCAGCACAAAGACTGTTTACTTAAATATGGCCAAATTTTAGCTGGTGTGTATTGCATCTTAACGTGGGCACAATCTTCCACCATCACTGTCACTTAGCAAAGGTTCATGACAAGGATGAGTTGCGCTGTTGAACTGCTTGCTACAGTTGAAAGTCAACAATGCAAACTGACAGCAAAACAATTTTAGCGTTGAAGTTTGATGTACCATAGCATCTGTTATATTTCTTGCTGTCATTCATTTTGGTAAATATAATAGAAGGAACTAGTTTCCAAAAAAGTCAGGCTTTAAAAAACTGTAATAACTCAGAATGATTGTAGGTTATTTAAAATTGTCAACAATTAAATTTAGTTATCTTGAACTTTTTATTGCCTCTGTTTTTTAAGTAAAGTAAAACCCTTTCGTGATATATGAATACAGAGTCACTTTAAGGAAAAACTCTATAGGAAAAGCTAAAACTGGTAGAAGCTAAAACTAGAGAGGCAGTTCGAGGAACAGAAATACAGAAACAGAAAATAAAAAGTCCAAATCCAGAAAATATGAGCTACTATGTCACTGGGATTCACAAGTATTATTACTGATGAAAGAGGAGAAAATGTTGTGTTTGCTTTATGCAACAGCTCTCATTGGAGATAGCATGAAACCTTATAAACTGAGATGAGATCTTGGAAGTACATATGCAATAATTTTTTTGATAAATCCAGATCCATCCTAGGGAGGGGATAAGGAAACCAACATAGAACACTTTTTTTGAAGTCTGATAAGGGATATTCGGTGAAGCCAGCTGAGTCCTGAGGAGGGCTGGGGACAGAAGAGATAGGCTGTAGTGCTCTAAAACCGTGTCTGAATTAGGATGGACGTAGGGCAGCTCCAAAGATGGCGCCCCAGCTCTCCCTTTATGTATAGGAAAGGTACCATCTCTGACACTGTTAGAGACAATCCCTTTTTCAGGTGTGCTAGGACGGTGAATGGTAGAGAACAAAGAGTTACCTGGTACCTCTACTCCCAGATCTATGCTTTGAGATCTTTTTGTGAAGTAATGAATGTATGAGAGTGCAATGCTTTCTGATTTACTTGGGGTTGTCTAATAGAGGAGATACGGAGGATGTTATCTATGATGCCAAGTGCTATTAGACTCTCCAGGTCCAAATGAACATTTTATGAAATTTGAGGAAAACATTCTAGTCAGCGAGCATTTATTTAGCAACTACTGTATACTAAGCACTATATTAAGTGCCAGGGATACCCAAAAAAAAGGCAAAAAATAGTCCTTGCCCTTAAGGAGCTCACAATCTAATGAGGGAAGACAAAGAACTATGAGCAACGGCAATAGTAATAGTTAACATGTAGATAGTCCTTGCTATGTGCCTGGCACTGCTCTAAACACTTTATAATTATTATCTCATTTGATCCTCACAACAATTCTGGGAGGTAGGTGCTTTTATTATCCCCATTTTGCAGTTGCAGAAACTGAGGCAGAGGTTAAGTGACTGGTCCAAGGTCATAAAACTGGTAAATGTCTGAGGCTGGATTTGAACTTAAGTATTCATGACTCCAGGTCTATTGCTCTATTCACTGCACCATGTAGCTTCCACAAAACAATATAGAGAGAGGATAAACTAGAGAAAATCTCATGGCAAAGGCACCAAAATTAAGGGGGACCAAGAAAGGCTTCCTTCCTGGCTGATTTTAGAGTTAAAGTAGAAAGCAAGGGACAATCCACATTTATGAGATTCATACCAATAATCTGATGAGTGCCTAGAGAATGGCTTTGGGTTATTCATTTAAATAATGAATCAAAGAACTCAGAGACATGTTCATTGGTTTGTTTGGTTTTTTCCTTCTGGGATTCAACAAGTGAAATGTTTATTCACTCCATAAGAAAGGATGGAATTAACTTCCCACGCACTAAGAAAATAAAGTCCTGCTTATTTATCACTTGACCAGACTATTGAAGCCATTTTCATCTTATTTTAAAGACTTAGATATTTCTAAATATGAATGGGTAGGGAGCCCATTTGCCATGGACAAATATGATGCATTTAGCCTTACTCCAGACAAACCTCAATGGCTAATAAACTGTCTTGTGATGGTATATATGTGTATGTATATATATATATATATAAATATATATATATATGTATGTATGTATATATATATATTAATCTTTTGCCTAATAGTGCAAAGTAATACAAATTTGACAACTGTTCATAACATTTTATTTGTGCAAAACTAGTTTTTATGCCATAACTCTTATCAAGATAAAAATCAGTTTTGATGATTAAGTTGACAATGAATTACAAGCAGCAATATTATTAAAGATACCACATTTTGAAAAACTTTGCACCAAATACAAACCCAATCATCACATTAATAATACTATTGGGTTGTTATTTTATTTTATAAATATTAAAATTATAAAGAATTTAAGTATGTATTTTATATTTTGCTGTATTTTAAGACATGTTTATACAAATGTAATATATTCTCAAGTTTTCTTAAAAATACATAATGCAAATACAGAAGATTTTTGCCTTCAAAATTTTATGAAAAGTGTGGAAGGGCTTGCACTTTTTTCTTTTTTCTTTTTTTTAATTTTTTTTATTTACTTATTTACTTTTAATTTACAAGATTCAGTTCCACAATCACTTGAGTTTCAGATTTTCTCCCCTCCTCCCCCCGCCATGGTGGAGTGCAATCATGTATAGGACCTGCAAATACTTTCACTTTGTACAATAGTTTGGTCATATAGAAGGGTTGTAACCAATGAGTGATCACTGGGAAAAGAAAAAAAAAAAGCAAAACCAGACATGAAAGAGAACGATAATGTGTTTTGCTTCAGTCTCCATTTAAACTATAGTCTTTCTATACCTTTCTCTGAGTTTAGGTATCTCCTTCCATCCTGAGGCTTGTAGAGTTGTCTTTAGCTATGCGTTGTTGAGGATAGTCCAGTTTATCAAGGTTGGTCATCATATG
>JAQQSU010010286.1:0-12465 GCA_028627135.1 Pseudochirops cupreus | reverse complement strand
TTACATCTTATCACAGAGAATTGCAATATAGTGTTCACAACAGCTTAACATTAGAATGGCCACATAGTTTCAACTATAGTGACCACAGTGTTTAGAACAAAGAACAAAAGAGTAATCATCTGGTTTCCCTAAGGGGGAAACCCTCCTTACTTAATCATTCAATGGATTTCACAATATAATAATCAATCTTCCACTCATGGGGCAATTATAGATTAACTTAATCAGTCACTTATGTAGCAGTCATTTATCTAGCAATCAGTCACTAAGTACAGTCGTTAGAAAAGTACACAAACCCTCCACCTCTTGATGCCTAGTACACTTCAATCTCATCATGCATCCAAGGGGAGGCCTTTTCTTCATCTTGACTCAGGGTGGTCTCTCAGATTCTTTGGATCCCCTTCCCATCTCCTACCTGAATCCACCAAACAGTCAACTGGATTCAGGGGCAGACAGCTCCCAGGTTCTCATCCAGTCCTCCAGGCAGTTCCTGGTACACACTGAAGTTCATAGGGTCCAGCACATCTCAAAACCTTCACCACTTCTGTTGCTGGGAGCTCAAGGATCAACCAAGCTTCACACAAAGTCTTATCCTGGTCATGCTTCTTCAGTTCTCCAGCAGTTCAGCTGGCCCTAGGACCCAGGAGAAATCTTGGCCTTCCAGGCAGCACTCTCAGACTTCCAGGTGGCCTTCACCAGATTCTGGTCTCATAGAAAACTCCAACTCAGCTCTCAGTCCAGCAGCCCAGCTCCCAGATACTGGGACAATTCTGCTCCCTCCACCAGGAGCCACCAGGAGGAAAATTCCTGATTGTGATTCTCTGTCTCTGAAATTCTTCTTATATACACACACTGGCCTCCTGTCTCAGCCAATCCCCTCCTGCCACATCAGGAACAGGAGACAGAGTTCATGCCCTCTGTTCGCACAGGAGATAGAGTTCATACCTTCTGCTTCTTTTACACAGGAGGCGGAGTTCACACTCTCTGCCTCTTTCACAGAAGTACTTAGCACTCAGTCACTAAGGGCCAAGAACCTGCTAAATGAATTACCATTACACCATGATAGTGTTCTGCCAGTTGTAGGTGGGGTGTCTCCACACCCCAGTTCCATTTAGCCACTTATAACCAGATTAGCATTTACAAAGGAGTACTTATTTTGAAGAGTATAATCACCAATATATGAATTTACTTCTCCTCCCATCACATAGGATACATAATTCTATACAACCTTAATCTCTGGGGAGAGGGAAGGGATTAGATTCATAGTTTAGCTCTGTTCTTATAATGGACAGCCCCAAGGTCCAAGTTCAAACCTTCCATCAGGCTCAAATCCCACTGGCTTCTCAGGACTCAGCCAGGTTACATGACTGCAACATCCTACCTGATATCTTGGTTCCAAGTTTGTGATGGCTTATACTCCTGAATATGGTCTTGATACCCTGTCCACCTGAAACTGAGGACAAACAAAATAGCAAAGAAAAAAACACCCCTAGAACCAATTTTTTTTTTTTTGCAGCCAGGGTGAAAGAGGGAGAATGGAGAAAGGAAGTCCTTTAGTCCTTTCTCCTCACTGGTTCAATTTATAGCATCTGGGTTGTAGGTGAGCTATGATCTTCACCCACTGGATGTAGCAAGAAGGAAGGTTTCAGAAAGAGAGGGGCTATCCCAGTCTGACCATTTTTAAAGATGCCACCTTTCTGGCCATGCAGCCAATCAGAAGAGGCTACCTTCACCCATGTGATAGGGAACATGTGGATCCTCATTGTTAGGTGATTTGGGTGTGCTCAGTACAAGCCCTTCAGGAAGTCCTCATATTAAGCTAATTGGACATAATCCTAAAACCCCCTAAACACATACACACACACACACACACACACACACACACACACACACACACACACACACCCCTTTTACCATGAGTATATATAAATACACTATTTGATATCTCTCAACTGTGCTAAAATCCTTGAGCTTAACAGCTGGGTTTTTTAATATTTAGGTAATGTACTGGATAGAGTGCCAGGCCTGGAGTTAAGAATACCCAGGTTCAAATATGGCCTCAGATACTTCCTAGCTGTGTGACCCTGGGCAAGTTACTTAACTTGGTTGCCTCAGTTTTCTCATCTGTAAAATCAGAATAATTATAGCACCTTACACACAGGGTTGTTGTAAGGATCAAATGAGTTCATGTTTGTAAAGCACTTAGCACAGTGCCTGGCATGTAGCAAGTACTATATAAATGCTAGTTTATTATTATTATTATTTGTGATTTTTTTCACTTCTTTTTATCTTTCATATTTGCCTAGTCCTTGATACATACAATGGGTATTCTGACATTCCTTTATTAACAAATATTTCCTAAGTGACTTCTATGTTTTATGCACTGTGCCAGGTACTAGAGGAGACTGACACAAAGTTAAATATGATAGATCTTTGCCTTCAAGGATATTCCATTCTAAAAAGGGTATTTGGGAAATAAAGAAGTTGAGGAACAGGGAGATTTGGTGAGTACAATAAGTCCCTAAGTGTAGTAGGGATTCTAAGATGAGACAAGGAAGATTATAGGATTTAAAGCAGAAGGTATAGTGTGAGGAAAAAGTCACATATTTCGATGGGAAAATCATAAATGCTTGATGAACTAGGAACACTTAACATTTTTGTGTGTATAATACTTGCACTATTCCTATCAATTAGAGAACTATCCTCTCTTTTACTAGAGGGGAAACTTGGGCAAAGAGAATCCAACTAGCTTGAGAAAGATTAGACAGAGAGAGGAAGACATGGGACTAGAACTCCAATCCCATGGTTCCCCTATTCTTTTGACTAGACCACATTATCTCTCTTATGGTATCTGAAAGGCACTGTGGAATAATAGAGAGTATTGAGCCTGGAGTCAGAAAAGATTTAGATTAGAATTCTAATTCTGAAACTTACTGTGTGACCATGGAAAAAACACACCTCCATTGATCCAGGGCCTTGCAATCCTTTTTCCATTTTGGATTGTTGTCAGGCTGCTCCTCTTAGTCACAGAATCTCTACTGCATATGTCACTCACCAGGCTGTCGGGACCTGTTCCACTCTGTAGTTCAATTCCCAGCACTTAGGGCTGTCTCTCAACTTGATCCAGAGAACTCATATGTCTCACTTCAAAGCTGTATCCCTCTTTTATTCTTGACTTCCAGAATGTACTTTCCATTTTAAAGAACCTCCAGGGGAGTGGCTAATCCTTGGCCATCCAATGCCTAGATGCCTTCTAATTCTAAGAGAACTTCCCAATTCATTTCTATAGGAAATGCCTGTAGACATGTCTTTGTACTTTTGATTGTACTCATTAACTTCAGTGATTTTATCAATTGAGAAATCAATTGATCAGAAGTATTTTGATCACCTCTCCTTCCCTGCTTCCATATACAAGGAATTGGGATAGATGACCTCTACCCTTCCATGACCCTTTGGATGTGCACAAAGCACTTTGAAATCTGTATGTATCTATGTATAAGTTAACTATCAGCTGTGATTATTGCTTTTCTTCTGCTTGTTATTGTTGAATAGTTTCAGTTGTACTGAATCTTTGTGACCCAGTTTCTTGGCAAAGATACTACAGTGGTTTTCCATTTACTTCTCCAGCTCATTTTATAGATTAGGAAATTGAGGCAAACAGAGTTAAGTGACTTGCCCAGGCTCACCCAGGTAGTAGTGTCTGAGACCAGATTTGAACTCAGGAAGAAGAGTCTTCCTGACTTCAGGCTTGGTGCTCTGTCCACTGTGCCACTTAGCTGCCCTTTCTTCTGTTATTATTGTTAATACCACTTCTCAGCCTCTGAAGGGAAAAGGTTGAGGTTTTATTGAAATGGATTTGAGAGCCTTAGCATATGTCTGAATCCCTTTGCTTCTGAAGCAAATTAGTTTGGGGGGAATATGCACATAAGAGAGACGCAAAAAGCATTGTGACCAAAACTGAGGGGCAAAAATTCTTTACTTCCCAGGGAGACACTTAGCAGCAGGTGATAGATAGCCTTGAGGTGAGAAGATACTGAAATTCTTAGGCAAAGACTATATCTCAGATATCTCTAGCACAATAATATTTCTCTTCTTTAAGGCAATTTAATTGTACTTTTAAATGAGAACATATCTGTGAGCTCAGCTCCACAAAGATTACTGTAATGTCTTTATCTCCAGTAACACTCATTATATGAAAGCACGGTATGGCATGTCTTTGCACTTTTGACAATATGGAGCTTCCTTTCAAAGTGTGTGCTGTAGTCTAATGGGTATATTCCTTTCAGTACAAAGCAGCACTAACCACCTGGGAAAAGAAGGAAAGCGGATCTTTTCCCACTAATTCCCACCTTTTATGAACAAAATCCCTAGAAGCGGGCCACGGATGCTTTTTTTCTTTCTTCATGTTGTCAGTAATACTATCCACCTCAGGGCAGATTTCTTCAAGCCCCCCACCCCCATCACTCTAGTGGATGGTTTTTAAAACGCACCCTAAAAGTAGAATTAATAGTTACTTCAGTGGCAAGAAAAATTGTCCACTTTATTTTTCATAGTTAGGGACTTGACAGTTTGAATGGAGAGAGTCCACTTTCTAGGAGGCAGTTATAGGTAGATTTTCAAAGCATGTGTAGATAGTTGGGAGAAATGCTGTCAATTTCCATCATAAATCATTTTCCCTTTTCATAGAGGCTCCTAGGGCTGGGTTTTCCTATATAGTGTTCTTCTGAAACTTTGCCAGCTTATTTCTAGTGTCCTAGAGACAAAAAAATAAAAGGTAACAAAACCTGACAGTAAAACCAAGAAGAGAATGAAAAGACCTTCCTGATCTTTTCTTTTGAAGCATCTCCTCTTTCAACTCTTCTGTCCAGTCTCCCAGGATGCTCAATTTGAAAAGATAGGCTATACTATCGACCTCTCTACATCAAATGAAGGCTTCAGGATGGCAGTGTCCTGTGCTTAATGAAAGCTTTGGACAGCTTCAGGTCTTGTCATACATACTCTGACTCTTACTGAGGAACAGATAGACCTTATGTATCTGTATATCAGTCCCAAAAGGCCTGGAAAGAACCAGAGCTATTACTAGCTCAAGGTGAATGGGGGCTTTGTCCCAGGGCACCGAGGTGTCCTAGCACTGTGTTCATGAACCTCCAGCAGCATAATGCAACTCCCTGTAGGGACAACCACAGATATAGCTTGGTTGGAAGATGGGTTAAACTAGCCTTCACTTCTGTTAGTGTTGGGAGGGAAGGAAGGTGCAGTCTCCAGAATCCTGTTGCAATAATGACCCTATCCCAGGCCTAGTTTACCCCTATAAAGAGTCAGACAGGTTCCTTTTCTTAGCCTCCTGGCAAAATTGTTTTTGTCCTTGGGGGGGAAAATAATCTCAGTTATAGCTGGAAGAAAAAAGGACAAACCCATATTTTTCTGTATTCTAATAATGTGAAAACTTTGTTTAGATTTAAAGTGATCACTGAAGGCACAGGAATCCTCTAATACTGTTGGAGATTTAGAAGAAATTCATATAAGGCATTTAGAACTCTTGGATTTTACATTTGAAAGAAACTGTGTAGTATTTAGAAACAGAAAAGACCACAGAGATCATCTAGTTCACTTCTGTAATTATACAACTGAATACATTGATAAAAAGATAGGAGATGTGATTTGAAGGCCACAGAGGTAATATGGAGAAGGAGTAGAATAAGAATCCAGGTCTTCTGGTTCCAAATACAATCTTTTTTTACTTAACCATTTCCTGCCATAATTTATGCAGGGCATCTGACCACTATATAAAACATCAATGCCCTTTGTAATATTCCTGACACATAGCCATGCAGTCTTTTTAGAAAGACCTGAAATTTTGATAAAGTTATCACCCTGAGTTATTCACATTCATTCTGTTTTTTGGGGAAGTTGATAGTTCTAATTTTTTCATTTTAAGTTGAAATCTGCTTCCCTTTGTTCTACCCCTCTTAGGCCAAACAGAAACCTAAGTCCTCTTATGCATGATTACTATTCAAATAATTCACATAAATGCAGAATCTTAGAGTTTGAAAAGTTCTCAAAAGCCCTCAGGTCCAATGCATACCTGAACCATAATCCCCTTGATAGCAACCAGCTTTTGCTTGAAGTACTCTTGTGATGGGGAACCTATTGCTTCCCAAAGTGGCCCATTCCACTTTCAGATGTCTCTAATTGTGAGAATTTTTTTTTAACTTACATTGAACTGAAAGTTAACTTGTTGAGAAGTTATAATTCTACTCTTTGCTTCAAGTTTGGCTATCTAGTTTCAAAAAGTTAAATCTTAAGGTCTCTTCCATATGGCAACACTTTAGATATGGAAAAAACAGCTATCATGTCCCACTTAAATCTTCATTAATACATTTAAAAATCATTAATACATTAAATGACATAATTGACACTTTTGAATAATCTCTGGATGATCTATAGTTTATCAATTTCTCTCCTAAAATGTGGCACCCAACACTGAACATTATGATATGGGAAGCAACTTGTACATTTCTGACTTGAAGATAATTACTGTGATTCCCCTCACTCTGCTCTTGTCCAGTCTAAACACTCCAAGTTTTTTTTTTAACTGATCCTCATGTGACATGATTTTGAATCCCCTTTACATACTACATGTCCTTCTAGGCAGACAGTTACTCTTGCTAATGTCCATCCTAAAACATGTCTCTCAGCACCGAATCTCATATGATCACAATTTTAGAGCTGGAAGGGAACAAAGAGGACATTTCGTCCATATCCCTTACCTTGCACGCAAAGAAACAAGATCTCATAGAAATTAAGGGTTAAGTCATTTGTCCAAGGTCACACAGGTAGTAAATGGCAGATCTAGGGTTCAAACCCAGGTCCTCTAACTCTAAATCAATTTTTCCCATGCTATTAATATATATTTCAAGAGACAATGGCAGAGTTCAGTGGGAAGTAATGTAGCAGAGAACTGGACTCAGCTGGGAATATCTGACTTCAAGTGTCCCCTCTAACACATGCTGGCTTTGTGCCCCTGGACAGGTCACTTAACTTCTTAGTATCTACCCCCCCCCCCAATTTTTTAAGATTGAAGGTGGAAAGCAGGAGCCAAACTGCATTTTAGAGGCCATTCCCTTATTGGATTTCCTATACTAACGAAATCCCCCTTATTCCTCACACCCCTTCACTCCACTTCCACCACCCCCACTTCCACCACCCCCACAACCCAGTTTGATTGCCATGTTGCGATGTTGATTGATTGAGCCTGCATGTAGGCCAGCAAATCTCTCAGATCTTTTTCATGGGAATTCCTATCTATCTAATTCCTATATCTCTCATTCTGGTATTTGCACTCCTGATTTTTTTTTTGAAGTTACACACAGGACATTCAGTCTCTTTAAAAAAATCTATTAGCTAATTTCTTTCATTCTTTCATCAGACAAGTAATACTATGTGTCAGGAACTGTGGAGCTGTGTATGCAGAAATAGAAATGTACTAACCAGTTCCCCAAAGGAGCTTACATGCTAAAGCTGGGTCCCAATTAGTGCACGTCATGAATCCCTTAAAGTCACATTATTTGAATTCCCATTTCAGATTTGCATTGGGATAGAACCAATGACCATATATGACAAAATTATAACTTTAAATAATATGATTCAAATACATGGGACCATTTCATGGCATTCAGTATGAGGCAAATTCAATATAATTCCAATTAGGAACTAGCTGTATTGGGAAAAACGACATGTACCCATATAAGTAAATCCACCTTATGTACAAAGTAAACCCAAAGTAATTGGGGAGGGAGGAGGATTGCCCCCGAGGGAGGGGATCAGGAAATTTTTTATGTATTAGGTGGCCCTTGACCTGAGCTTTGGAAGAAAATAGAGTATTTCAGGGGCAGAATGAATATCATTCTTGCCTATTGAGATCTTTCTGCATTCCAATTCTATTATCCAATGTATTAACTATCTTTCCCAGCTTTATGTCATTTGCAAATCCCTTTATGCCATTCTATCTAGGCTTTCATTTGGCTCATTGATGAAAATGTTGAATAAACAGGGCTGAGGATAAAGATTTGCAACATGTTGTTAGAAACTTCTAGACTGACATCAGTTCATTAATCAACTATTTAAATTAGGTTGTGCTTAAAGGGATTCATAGAATTCTTCAGAACTGGAATTTGTTTGCTCATATTCTTATTTGTTTTCACTCCTTTTAAAAACCATCTTTTACAATGTCTTATAATAGAAATTTGGGGAGTTGAGATTGCATTCAGCCTGCCTTCTCCCCAACTAACACATCAGCCATGAATTATGGAACTCATGTGTAAATGTAAATACAGCGTATGTTGGAAGACAAAGACAGTTTTCCCCCCTTAGATAGCTTTCTGACAATCAAAGAGGGTGGCACTACACACACACACACACACACACACACACACACACACACACACACTTTCCCCCTCCTAAACTTTTTAAGAGTTTAGATAACCATTGGGAATCTTTATTTACCTGATCAGAATTTAAATGCAGAGGAGTTAGGGAACTAACATTGTTTCTCCTTAGGTAGATATGGCATGTTGATGGGAGCTGACTGGGGAGAAAATCAGAGGGCTGAGGCCGGGCACAAGTTGTCTATCTTTCCACTGAATGATTTAAAAAGTCATTTTCCAGAAAATGGCAAGCAGCAAATTAAATTATATTAATCGCCTTGTTAATTTCTTAAATCAAGAGACTATTAAAATATGCCTCAGAGAAGCTGTGGATCACCTGTTCTGCCTAATTAATTTTGTAGTATTGGAAATCAATTAGCTTCAATAAACAGCCTCATTCTCATCATTGTAAGCAGCTAGCAATTAGCTTTGCTGAAAGGTGATTGAACACAGTGCTTTAACCACAGAGATGTTAAAGCGTTAAGAGAGCTTGTGGCATCACTATCCTTTGGTGATCTGAAATCTGTCTGTCTGTTGCAAAGTCATATTGCTGCAGGGTCAACCAGTCAACCTCCTGTAGGGAACTAAAACTTTCCCTGAGCGGTATACTTTTAAAAGTTGTCATTTAAATCTTAACATTCTAGAGTTTTGTTACATTGTTTTATAAGATCATAGAGTAAGATCTGAAAGGAACCTTAGAAGACATCTAGTCCAACACCTCAGTTTACATATTGGGAGAAAAAGTTAATTGACTTGCTCAAGGTCATACATCTAGTTGATAGGTAAGACAAATAGGATTAGAACCCAGGTACTTTGAGTCAAAATCCAGCCCTTTTTCTGCCATGCCACACTGTGCTACAGAAACAGAAAATATTCCCTCTATGTATCCAGCCTGATTCCCATTTTTTGTTGGTGTTGTGTTTTCAGGTTTCTACTGACAGAGAATGAAATATTTGCAATCATTTTCTGACTCTTTCTCTCTTCTGAGGCATTCTGTTTGCCAAAAACACCCGCCCTTCCAAACAGCAACAAAAAAGCATGCTTCTCTCTTTCATTAACTGCCTGAATTTCTTTGCTAAAAATTGAGTTGGTTGTCTGCCTATCTTGTGTTATAACTGTTTTGTGCACAGAGTGTCTGTTGTTTCCAAGGTATTCATTTACTCACTGGAAAAAATGATTAGTAAAAGCATAATCTGCATATTTCCTGTGTTGGTAGATAGATTCATTATGTCATTTCTAAAAGAAAGACAATATTATGACTCACAAGTATGGAGGGGGAAAGAGAACATTTTATTTCTTTGTTCATTTAATAAGTGTATATTTGGTGGTGACATGAGCTAATTGCATAGTTACCATGAAATAACATGTTTCATTTTGCTGTAATAATGTAGTAACTATGTAGTAAGTTCATTGGAAACAATGGTAATTATATGGTAACTCGTGATAATGTTGCTGGGTTTTATTTCCCCAAGAACTCTGCAATTAACTGTATACAAAATACAGAATACTTTATTTCTGAAATGATACATAGTTGACTAAAGGTTTCCTTTCTTTGGATCTGATTATTATGAGTTTTCCCTCCCTCTCTGCTGCACCCTCTCCAACCATTTAAAACTCTAAATCCCCTTCACAATCTCTGTTCTTCAAGCCAAGCAAGTTATTCATCCTTTACTGTTCCATCCAGAGGTTTAGAACCAGAGCATAAAACTGAAATGCTGTATGGGGTTTTATGTTAAGTAACCTAAAAGTCACCGAGACTGACAAAAATAGCAAAGTCTGAATGTCCTAGGGCAAACTGACTTCTGAGGAAAGCTAAAACACTCCTGGATGGTTTCGTACTGAGATAGGATGGACTGAGTGCACTGAAGGGAGGGGATGCATTTAGCCTGTAGGATGAGGAGATGTAGAAAGCACTGTGGTCACAGTGTCTGTGTTGGATCATATACATGAGACAACCCAGGAGCCCTGAGGGAAAAAAAAGAGAAAAAAAGTCCTTCCCTGATCAGAAAAAGAAGAAATGAAAACACAAATGTGTTGCCTGTGGCCCCTAGAGATCTGAATAGCAAGTGGGGGAAGCAAATATTGCTAACCAGGATAGAGATGCTATAACGTGTTAGGGAAAGGATGAGTAGGAAGATTCAGGAGGGAGAAATGAGAAATTGAGAGTCCAAGAAGGTCCAACATGAAGGCAGCACCTAAAAATATTCTGCACATGAGACTAGACTGGTTTTTGGTCAGCCTTGTTTCTAACTATTTTTGGAACTGAATGAAGGCCAGAGTCAATGCTTCTGCTCATTATAAAATTGTATCACATTTTCAGCTTCTGGTCTGCCACCAAGAAATGAATCATACAGCCTCAGAGGAGTACTACCATTTTCTCCCCTCTGTGGTCTAATTTAAATTCCCCATCAAATACTGGTTGCAAAAGTGACTTCTAACATTTTGCATGATTTATGCTATTAATGAGCAAAGAACTGGAACAATTTGGGCTGCTCTCTATAACGGGTTGAAGTATTAAAGGAAAAAAAAACCTACCCATAAACCTTACTAAAGTCTTCCAATTATGATGGGGACTCGTCCAAATTGATCACCTTGAGCATTTGGTCCTACTTAATGCAAATGAAAGAGTCTTTTTAGATGACTGGGATATTCGGGTACAATTCTCACCCACAGGAACATAATAACTGAATGGGGAAGAAAATGCCCCAAAGGTAGAGGAAAAGCCGCAAACATCATTGTGATTGGCTGCAAAAGATATGAACTTTAATCCAAAGTGAGAGCAGGAAAAAATGGAAAAATTCAAATAAGTTGCTGAACGCATCGAAGCCTGGTGCAATTGGATTTTCCTGGAAGGACATATTTGATTGCCTTTAGGGCTCTGGCACTGAGTGAGGGTGCTGAACTTTCATTTATCTGTATATTGAATTACTTTGAAAGGGATATGCCCTTGTAGTGAAAAACCTGGGTGGTCTAATGGCAAGGGAAAGGAACAAAGAAGCTGGTATTGAATCCATATTTTGCTAATTTGTTATTTAACAGTCATTTTGCCCTATAGAGTATGGAACAGTAGAAAGGGTGTTGGATTTGGTGGTAGGCTCAAATCTCAACATTGCTATTTACTGCTTTTGGGACTATAGGCAAATCATACAAACTCTTTGGGCTACAGTTTCCTACTGTATAAAATGAAGGCATTAGGCTAAGTGATGTATAAGTTCACTTCCAATCCAAACCAGTGATGTATAAATATATAAATATTCAAGGATTTGTGTTTTTATTGAAATGTATAATCCTTCTACTCATGCAGATTGTAGCCCCACTAAGATTTAGGAGCTTGGCCTTTTAGTACCTGGTAGCAAAACTGGCAATGGTCAATCTCTTCAAATTTAAGTAGAATAATTTAAGTAACATCTTATTCATTCTTTCGATGAAAAGCCATTTGTTAATCAATAATTATTGATTAGTAATTAATAAATACCAAATGCATAATAGCCACCTGTTCTGTCGCATTTTGCTGGACCCTATGGATAAAAAAGGCGAAAAAAATTGTTAATGCTTTCAAGGAGCTTATATTCAATTGGTGGAAAGGAATACCTGAATTCAAGGCCTGACTCTTATAGACTAGCTAAATGACAAATCAGATAATCTCTCAAATCTATAGGCAAAACTACAAACTACATATGTTTCCACTTTGCTGCAGTGAAAGGATTTTTCACAGGGAGGAAAACCTTGTCTCAACAACATAAACAACAATAAGAGTACATCTATGAAAGGGAAACCATTAAAACTTACACTCTATTAGCATAGCTTTTGAGAATCCAGGGCTACTTGTACTGTACTGTGAAGCCTCACAGTGGGGTGTACTATTTTGCATCAGGATCTCAAGGAAGAGAGACACAGATATTACCAACTTTTACATCTATTGGTATCATATAAGCCACTAGTGGAATACCCTTATGACAAGGATGCAGGGGTGCATGTGATAGTATGTTCTGCAGGGAATCTGGGTCTCAGACTTGCCATGATGGTCTGTGAGAGATGAATC
>JAQQSU010010285.1:0-12465 GCA_028627135.1 Pseudochirops cupreus | reverse complement strand
CCTTATCCCTTTCCCCCTACTTTTCTGTAGGGAAAGATACCCAATTGAGGGTGTATGTTATTCCCTCTTTAAGCCAAATTCAATGAAAGTAAGGTTGTCCCATTCCCTTTCACTTTCCTGCTCTTCCCCTCCATTGCAACAGTTTTCTCTTGCCTCTTTTATGTGAGATAATTTACCCTAATCTATCTCTCCCCTTCTCCTTCTCTGGATATTCCTCTCTCCCCTTTTAATTTTATTTTTTAGATATCATCCTTTCATATTCAACTAGTCCTGTGCTCTCTGCCTATGTACACACACACACACACACACACACACACAGACACACACGGCACTATTATTATCCCTATTTTACAGTTTGAGAGAACTGAGGCAAACAGAGGCATAATGACTTGCCCAGGGTCACACAGGTAATGATGGTCTAGCATCAGATTTGAACTCAGGTCTTTCTGACTCCAGGCCTAGCACTCTACCCACAGACTCACCTAGTATTTGTCCATGATCCCCTTGCATTTTCAATTTCCTGCTATATGGCTCTAGTTACAAAAGTCTAATTTGCAACTCTTTTTTTTTTGAGGTAATCAGGATCAAGTGACTTGCTCAGGGTCACACATCTAGTAAGTGTCTGAGGGCAGATTTAAACTTGGGTCCAATTGCCTCCAGAGCTGGTCTTCTGTCCGCAGTGCCACCTAGCTGCCCTTAATTAGCAACTCTTCAAAGAACATATTTATCATGTAGAGGGAGGCATGCCTGTAAACATAGGCTCAAATTAAAAAATGTAGATGAAAATATTTTGAAAACCATAAAGCATTCTATGTGTGTAAGGCATTCTCTTCCTTACCTCTTCTTCCTCTAGCCCTTTCCTTTCCTCCCCTTTTTCTTGATTCTTCTCCAGTTTAGTTTGTCTGGGAGAGATATTAAAGGTGCAGATACTTCCATTTCTCAGGGTCAGTCTGTTTCAACTCGACAGAACCTTCAGAGTCTAAAGGGAAATGACTCTGGAGGGGAACTCCTTGCTGACATGTCAAACACATTCCTTCCCAAGGACACACTTCTGCCATTATCCTCATCTCTGGGGATGGTGGGTAGCAATTCAGATTTCTTTGTCTGGCCTGAGTCACTAGACCATGGCCTCCACTAGAGTGCAGGGCCTGGGCCCGGTGTTCGCTGTCCATTGGCATCCTGACTAGGTCGGGAAAGGAGAAGCACTGTGAAATTTCCTTTCTCTCTGCTCTGAAAATGTCATTTGCTGTGTCATAGTAGGACAGTGGGATGCCCACCTGAGAGGGGCTCCCTATGCTTTGGGAGCAGCCTGACTTGGGCTCAGCGTAACCAGGGCTATTAACTAGGCAGTGCCATTTACCACAAAGGGGAGTTTTGGTCACTGTTGGATTCTTAAGGGCATCCGTGGTGGAGTGAGGCATGAATCATTCCTAAAGATCTCCCCTGGTGCAGCCTTCCCTTTTGATCTGATTTGCATGAGAGTCATTCAGCATAAATGGCTTTTTGTTTTGTTGTTTCTTTGTTGTTGTCTGCTTCCTGATTATGTGTGATCTATATCTAAGTGGGGAGGAAAGTCCACTAACTTCTAATTTAGTCTTCATGCTAAGATTGGGCTGCCCTTAACATGGATAAGTTAAGTGGAGCTGGTATTTGTGAGTAACCATCTTTTTTTCCCCCTTAAAGCTAAAAACAGAAATGTGGAAAGCTATGAAAATTGGAACCACTTTTGCTGCCCATGGCATTAGCTTTTGGTAATCCTAAATATCATGAACAGCAGACTCATAAACAGATTTTCAACACTGCCAGGTCTGTAAAAATCCTACTAGCCTCCCATAATTTGTATTGGCCGCATCCACATGAACTCATGCCACCTGTGAAACTTCCCAATTGCCTTTTTTTTCCTTGCTCCTCCCCATAGCACTAGGGGAAGGAAGCCAAGCAGCTGCTTATAGTAAATGTGTTTATATGCCACATAAACACAGATTGGGGGAAAGGGGAGTGAGGGGCAGAATTTTAGCACAAAATGAGACTAAATAGGAGAGATAGAGTATACTAAATTATTTGTGACTCATGATCCAGTTTCATTAGGCCTTGGGTGCATAAACCAGTGTTTACTTTTTTTTTTAATTTTGTGGCTTGCTCCTTTGTCTTTAGGATTAGACAGCCTCCAAAACAGGCCAGGAAACTCCTGCAATGCCAAGCCATTAGGCAGAATTTCAAAAGGTTTGGGGGCACTGCTCTTGCCTACTGTCACTTCCCCCTCACCCTGGAAAGTGCGAGTTATCTCATAGGTTACTGGGCAAATGCTTGATTACCCAGCGGGCCGTGCCAGTTCTGATTAAGTTCCATGTGACAGTTTCGTACCTCAGACTCCTCTTTTCTACTTTTTTATTCTCTGATCCATTTCTCTCACTAAATCCTGCTTTAATCCTGCCCTGCGTCTTTTTTAAAAACCCTTTTCTTTTTAAAAATCTGTATGTTTCTGCCATGGCCCCGGTGGCTAACTAACTCATTAGTAATGTCCCCTATTCAAAAATTGTTTTTGGAAACTCGATTTGGCAAATGTGTATTCTATTGATAAAGAAATACATATTGCCAAACATAGAATATTTGTCACTTGTTGGTAAGTAAGCCCTGAGAGAGGAAGTAGAAACTGCACATTTACTTAGAACTAGTTATTTGCCCCCAAAGCTTCTGAAGAGTGTAATAAAACCTTACTAATTTGGACTCCATCAGTACAGAATTTCTGATCAAATTCACAAATATTTATCAAGTACCTATTGTGTGAAAGGCTCTGTAATCAGTGCCATAAGGAATACAAAGCATAAGACATGATCTCGCCCTTAAGGAGCTTACAATCTCATTAGGGAGATAATAAATGAAATTGTAAAAAAAAGTTGAATAATGATACAATATGTAAATGAGCTCAATAAAGCAGCAAAAAGATTTTGCAAGGTAGTAATAATCAGGGTCCTATAGGAATAATATCAGGAAGGCTAAAGCCAGGATAAGCTGAGGTTTGGAGTAAATGCTAAAGACAACAAATAAAGACTTATAAAATTATGTGGGACCAATAAGATCACTGACAAGCTAAAATACTGCTTAATGTGGTTGAGAAGATGATAATGGGGGACTGAAAGAAAAAGGAATTACCAACACCAATTTTACTTTTTTTTTCCTACCAAGGGGAAATGATTTTAAGACTGAGATACAACTACATTGGTTTTATTTGTACAAAACCTCTTTAACGTAATCAAAACAATGTAGCCAAGATCAGAAGGAAAGCAGAAAATTGGGGAAAAAAACCTTTATGGACAGTTTCTCAGATAAAGGTCTGATATCTCAAATATATAGAGAGCTTTGTCAAATTTATAAGAATATGAGTCATTCCTCAATTGATAAATGGTCAAAGGATATGAATAGGTAGTTTTTAAACAAAGAAATAAAAGCTATATATAATAATATGAAAACATGCTCTAAAGCACTATCAATTAGAGAAATGCAAATTAAAACAACTCTGATGTACCACTTCACACCTATCAGATATTATAGAAAAGGAGAATAATAAATATTGGAGGGGATGTGGGAAATTTGGGACACTAATGTTCTGTTAGTGGAGTTGTGAACTGATCCAACCATTCTGGAGGACAATTTGGAACTAAGTCCAAAAGTGCTATCAAATTGTACATGCCCTTTGATCAAGCAATACCAAGGTATACCCAGTATCCCAAGGCAACCAGGGAAAAAGGAAAAGGAAAAGAACCTCTATGTTCTAAAATATCTATAGCAGCTTTCTTTGTGATGGCAAAGAATTGGAAATTGACAGGATACTCATCAGTTGAGAAATGTCTAAACAATCATGACGGAATACTACTATTGCTGTAAGAAATGATGAGCAGGCTGATTTTAGAAAAATATGGAAAGGCTTGCATGAAACGTAGAGTGAAATGAGCAGAAGCAAGAGGAATGAGCAGAAGTATATAATAACAGCAATGTTGTTTGAAGAATAACTGTGAATGACTAAGTTATTCTGAGTCTTATAAATATTCAAATCAACTACAAAAAAACCTATGAAGGTTTTCTCCAGAGAAAGAACTGATAGAAGTATGCATTGTATGGTTTTACCCCCCCCCCCCCGCCCCCTTCTCTCTGTCCCTGTCTCTCTGTCTTTCTTTCTGTAACTGTGTTAAATGATGACTTTCTCTAGTGTGAGGTGGGGAGGGAGAGAAGGAGACAGTTTGGAACTTAAAATATAGCAAACAAAATAAAATTAAATAAAAAAAAAGACTGAGATAAAACCAAAATGGCCAATAAGAATTTGAAACCTAAGATTAAAAAAGAATAAGGAAGCACCTTTTCCCCAATGAGTTCAAGTCATCCAGACTATTTCACATAGAGTATAGAAAGAATTTGCAGTCATTATAGCTGGACTGCTCTTGACTATCTGGAGAGGAACCATAGTATTGGAAGGAAGATAGAACTTTGAATCTAACACTTCAAGCATTCAAGATGGGGAAATGCTGAGTAAGTTTTCAAAAGAGAAAAGACAATAGATTCTTCAAATTATGGGCAATTGACTTTGACTTCAATTCATTGAAAGGTTAAACAGAGATTCTTTACTTTGTTTTTTGTCATTGATATCTTTGCCAGTTTGGTGAAACCTATGGGCCCCTTCTCAGAATAATTCTTATTGTCTACATTCATAATGGAAAGAAATGTTAAATTTCGTCTATATGTTAGTAAAGATAAAGATCTATTTTTTTCTCATCTAAGTTATAAGACTCTTTATAACCTATTTAGAAGAGATTCATGCACCAGGTATGGATATGATTAGAAGCCTGCAGACTTCCCCACCTCGTTTGAGACTCTATTATTCTAATTGGCCAAATGGATAGTACGTAAGAACAAATTCTCCAGGAGTTAATAAAGAAGAATTAAGAAGAATGAGAGATGATTTTTGGTTGAGGTGGTCAGGGAGGCATCATGAGGAAGAGAGATTTAAATTATGGGACAGAAATGTGAAAAATACCTTTTGTACTAATCTCCATTTGATAAAAATATGATTGTTAAAACTACTTAACAGAACAAATTATTTTTGGGAACAAAAACTTAAAACACCTTTGAGTACTTTATAGAGGATCATAGATTATGGAGCTGGAAGGATATTAAAGTGGTCATCTAGTCTAACGCTACTTTTTTGTTGTTGTTATTCAGTTGTGTCCAACTCTTTGTGATTCCATTGGTGGATTTTCTTGGCAAATGTACTAGAGTGGTTTGCCATTACCTTCTCCATCTCATTTTATAGATGAGGAAACTGAGACAAACAAGGTAAGTGACTTGTCCAGGGTCACACAACTATTAAGTGTATGAAGTCAGATTTCAGCTCAGGTCTTCCTGACTCTAGCCCTGGTGCTCAGGTATTACCTGAGGAAAAGACCAGAAAGTTCAAATAGGCAGTTAAGTTGCAGAGCCAGAATTCAAAGTCAGAAAAGATTCTTAGATAGGGTTTCAAAGATTTCCCTTCCAAATCTAAGACTGAATTTGTGAGGCTCTTCAGAAAGTGTATAAAAAACAATGTCTTCTCTGTTCACACTATTAATTTATGGCAGGAGTAAGATTAGAATCAGGTCCTCTGACTCTATATCCAATCACTTTCCACATGAAGTTAGCTAGGATTTGAGTTCAGGTCCAGAGGTGACAGGAGTGTGCTGGAACTCCATGTGGATCAGGAAAGGCAACTGTGAAATTTTTAGTGTGAGCGTTTACAGCTTGGAAATTGGCAAATGTTACAAATTAAGTCTTGATTTATCGTTTTGTTGATTGTCTAGACTTAAGAAGTGATGGAGAAAATGTTAATATTGCAGATTAAATTGAAAAGCATGTGGTGCATACATCTTTTCAGAATTAGTTATTAAACATACACCATCACACTTCTAATTGAAGCATCCAATTCACATACAAGCAAGTAATAACACAAGGTATGAAAATATTCATAGATTAGGAACTACACGGTATCTTATATAGATGATTTAATTTAACCAGTGAGGGATAGAGAGGTAAAATAGCTTCCTGAAGCTCTCATGGCCTTTGACTTCAAATCTAGACATCTGTCCACTGTACCCTTCTGCCTATGCATAGCATAATAGATAAAGGGCATGCTTTGAAAACAGAAAGATCTGAGTACCAACCACCGGTTCTGACCTGCGTAATTCTGGGCAAGTCACTTAAACTCTTGGTGTTCCTGGCAACTCTCTCTAGCTACAAATAATAATAACTGTATTGCTAATCTGCATTGGTGGAGAGAATTTCCTCATAGGGAGTTCTTTACAAAGATAAACTCATAAGCTTAGACCAAAACAACAACAACAATCTAGATTAAGGTCTTATTTATTCATTGAAAGAAGATATTCTAAGGACTACTAGTTAAGCAATACTTTGTGATAGTCATTCTAACAACTTTATATGTCTGTAAGTAGTGAAAGTGAATATCCTATTTAAAAGTAGTCTATAAATCACACTGACCTTTTCCCAATTAATCAGAAGTATTGAGGTTCTGCTTTTTCCTTGTAGACCTCCATATAACTAATATTATTCAGCACAGAATTATTTTGGTTATTCAAATACCAGTTTATCACCAGTAATTAATTAACCTTGAATTATTTTGAGGTGTATTTGAGTTACTTTATTTTATTTTTGTGTAGCTCTTCTCATATAGTTGTTTTAAGACCAATTAAGAAGGAAGCAGACATTTATTAAGTTCCTACTATGTGACAGTGCTATGCAAATATCTCATTTGCTCTTCACAGCAATACTTGGAGGTAGGTGTTATTATTATTGCCATTTTACAGTTGAGGAAACTGAGGCAGACATTAGTTAAATGAGTTGTCCAGGGTCACACAACTACTAAGTGGCAGAGTCTGGATTTGAGCTCAGTTCTTCCTGACTCTAAGTTTAGGGCTCTATCCACTACACTACCCAGCCTCCTCTACTCAGAGGCTATTGTTGACTTTTTAAGTTGTCTATTCTTTTTAAAAAATTAATTAATTTTTAGTTTTCAACATTCACTTCCATAAACTTTTCAGTTTTAAATTTTCTTCCTCACCCTCCCCCTGCCCCAAGAAGGCATGCAATCATATATACATTCATATTAAGCACAGTTTCACATTAGTCATGTTATAAAGAAGAATTAGGACCAATGGGAGGAAACATGAGAAAGAAGAAACAAAATAAAACAACAACAAAAAGAGCAAATAGAATGCATTCAGACTCTGTAGTCCTTTCTCTGGATGTGGACAGCATTTTCCATGAGTCTTTTGGAGTTGTCTGAGATCCTTGAATTGCTGAGAAGAGCCAAGAGTATGAAAGTTAGTCATCACACAATATGGCTGTTACTGTGTACAATGTTCTCCTGGTTCTGCTCACTTCACTCAGTATCAGTTCATATAAGTCTTTCAAAGGTTTTTCTGAAGTCCATCTACTCATCATTTCTTATAGCACAATAGTATTCCATTCCATTCATATACCACAACTTATTCAGCCACTCCCCAATTGATGGACATTCCCTCAATTTCTAATCCTTGGTCACCACCAAAAGAACTGCTATAAATATTTTGGTACATGTGTGTCCTTTTCCCATTTTTATGATGTCTTTGGGATACAGCCCTAGAAATGGTGTTGCTGGGTCAAAGGGTATGTATGTGCAGTTTTATAGCCCTTTGGGCATAGTTCTAAATTGCTCTCCAGAATGATTGGATCAGTTCGCATAAGTTGTTTATTCTTCACTTTACCAAATGTTTCAGTGTTCATTATATTCCTTGAATGCACTTGATGCATCTATAATTATACAACTTACATACTTTTCAAGAATACTTTTTTTTGCCTAAAACTAGATAGCTATATTTGTGCTGCTGGTTTAAACTTAAATTTGATATCTCAAGAAGGAAGATCTCATCCTGCTACCTTAGTAGAAGAGATTATTGTGATATCACTAAACTCTAAGAATAACATAAATTTGAATAAATTTTAGAAGAATTAGAAATCTTGTTGAAATATTCAGTGACTAGCGTGTAACATGTTTTACAGTTTTTTCCCTCTTATTTGCTTATTGCTTCATGGAGTTTGTGTGTGTGTGTGTGTGTGTGTGTGTGTGTGTGTGTGTGTGTATGTATGTATACCTGTCCCTTCACTGTACCATAAACTCCTGGATGGAGAGTATGTGCCTTTTATTTTTTTATTTTCCAGATCTTCTCTATAGCATCATACAGTTATAATAAAACCAAATTCTTAGGAGTTTTGCTGAGTACATTAGAATTATATATTAATATCAAGTTAAATTTATATTGTGCTTTTAGATTTAAAAAGAACTTATTATATCATCTCACATGTTATTGTACATCTCATATGTTATAGCATTTTATCCTTACAATAGCTCTGAGAGACAAGTGATAGTAATATCCCCATTTTGATGAAGAAACTGACATAGAGAGGGTTGTGACCTCACCAGGGTCACACAGCTGCTAAGGGGCTGTAGGATTCAAATGCAAATCTTCCTGACTTCAAGTCCATTTCTCTACCCACTGAGCCACTCAGGTGCTCACATGGTTGAGAGTAGTACAATTCTAATATACTTATCAGATTCAAACATCTTATTTACAAAAGTTAATGATGCTTAGGTCAAATAAAACTAGTGATTAAGGTTGAAAAAGAAACACCCAGTCATTCATTCACCATCAATAAATATTAAGCATCTACCATGTATATAGTATAAGGCTAGGCACTTGGAAAGTTATAAAATTTAGATAAGACAGAGCTCCTTCTCTAGTGGAAGTTCTAGTCTAATTATCAAGTCTAATTATCAATTATCATACTCTAGACTACTAGATTCTAGTAATAGGGATTCTTAATGGGGGCTCCATGAACTTGGTTTTTAACAATATTTTGGAAATGGTACAGGATGTCCCAAAAGTCTTAGTGCAGTTTAAAGCTATTATTTCATGCTTAAAACTTTACTAAGACTTTTGGGACAACCTGTATCTCATCATAATTTTGGTTTCCTTTGAAATCCTATGTATTTTATTTTACACATTTAGAAATATTATTCTAAGAAGGGGTTCATAGACTTCACCAGACTGCCCAAAGGGTCCCATGACACAAAAAGGTTAAGAGCCCCCCTGTGTCTCAAACAATGCACTTTGACATTTATATTAATTTTGTGTAATAGTTGTCTACTTACAGTTATGTCTCTCCTATTGGATTTTAAGTTTCTTGGAGGTAGAGGCCATGATTTTTGGCTTTGTATTTCCCTCAGTGTCTAGCATAGTGCTTGGCATGTTTGAGATGCTTAATGTGTTTATTGATTAATTAATGAATTTAGGATTTAACTTTCCTTAATTCTGCTATTAATCCTTATTTAGCCTTAGCTGTTACTTAGGATCTTTTTTTAATTATCCAAAATCTATTATTTTATTTATTATGTTTGCCCTCGTACTTTTTCCTGGTCTTTTCATGCTGTTTGGCCAGTGTACTTCTCATTAAAACTTCCAGAAAGATGTACACACACACACACACACACACACACACACGCACACGCACACGCACACGCACATGCACACGCACACGCACACACACACACACACACTTCCTGCTTGTGTTATGCTTTCATGTAGCCAATTTTGCACAGCTTGCTTAAATAAAACTATTAAATTCAATGGGACTGTCAGGCACAGAGGCTATTGAGAACCTTGGATAGTCTCATTTTTGGTTTAGGAATATTCTTCTGTTTTTCACTTTTTGGTCAATAAATCCATTGACAAACCTCAAGGGTCTAATTTGCCTTCTTTCCATTACAGACCATTGTTGGGAAACACAACTTTTTATTTTGAGAATACATCTCCTCTTCTGGTTCCTTGTCATTTAGAGTCAAATCCTTCTGAGACAACATTGTCCTCTTCACATAACACAGCTCTGTGATATCTCAGGGTAAGTGTCCATGTGGAGAACCGCAGCAGATTGCTGCAGGGAGTTTATGGTTGAGGAAACTCCCTTCACTAAAGTAACCTGTTACCTTCTTTGCAAGTTAGAGCCTTAAGAGAGTTGCCTCCAGCACTGAGTAGTTCAGTGACTCATCACACAGCTAATATGTATCAGGTCTTCCTGTCTCCCAGATCAGGCTATCTTTTCTATCCATTGTAGCTCACTCCCTTATTTCTTTCTCTTTGTCTCTGTCTCAATTTCACTCTCTTTCCCTGCCTTCCTCCCTCCTTCCCCTTTCTCAGGTCTGTATCACTATCACAGTCTTTATTTCTCTCATTCTCTCTCTCTCTCTCTCTCTCTCTCTCTCTCTCTCTCTCTCTCTCGTTCTCTCTCTCTCTCTCATTCTCTCTCTCTCTGTCTTCTCTCTCTCTCTCTTTTTCTCCCTCCCTCCCTCTCTTGTTTTTAAAAATACAGTTATCCCTTCCACATCCTGACTTTCCCCATCTCAATTTCACTATATCCCCAATTGGCATAAGAAATTAAATGGGAATTTTTGGGGAGTTTTGTGGAAGATGCAGATGGCATATGAAGGTTAGCAGAGGACAAAGAACCTGTGACCAAATAATTAACCTAAATTTTACTATAAGGTACTGTTAATACCCTATAAAAGAAAAAAAAATCAGACTTTTTTGTTACAAAGGGAGAGCCAAAAAATTTTATGTGGGTTTTTCCAGATCATGGAGGTGCCCCTAACCCCTAAGATGTGAAAGGGATAACTGTACACATACTTGGTTGCATCTGGTTTCACATTTCACATGGCCCTCCTCTCCTCCTCCATTTTAAGGGGATAAATAAAGTAGAAGAACTCTCAGAAACGTTTTTCTTCATTTACCTGGGGAATTGTGTCAAGCTGTCATTTTGCCTTGGACAAACAGACTAAGATCAGAAAGGCAGCCAGTAATGAGAGACAGAAAATCTATGGCATCATACCTTCAGATCTCTATATCAATACTTTGTTACAAAGACACTTATTATATGGATGGCAGAATCAAAGACCTAGAGCTCAGAGAGATCTTAGAAGCTACCTAGTTTAATTCCCTTATTTTGCAGATGAGGAAACTAAGATTAACCAGAGGGTAAGCAATTTGACCAAAGTCGCAAGTCAGAGGTAAGACTTGAACACAGTTCTTTCTGGCTCCCAGTTCAGTACTTTTTCCTCTATTACATTTTGCATTTCATGAAATATTAGACACCAAAATTCTCTGTAAGGTGAGTAATAAACTAGGGAATATTAAACAAATATTTATTAAATGCCATCTGCTTGCAGGGATGGTCAAGCAAAGTTTAAGAACTGTTCCTCGACCTCAAGGACCTTACAGTCTTCTGGGAGGATGACATTTGTAAGGAATCCCTTGGACAGCAAAGAGGTCAAATCAGTCAGTACTTAAAGAAATTAATTCAGGCTGTTCCCTGGAAGGTGAAATACCGAAGCTGAAGCTTAAATACTTTGGCCACATAGTGAAAAGACAGGAGTATTTGGAAAAGACCCTGATACTGGGAAAGATTGAAAGCAAAAGGAGAAGTGAATGGCAGAGGATGAGATGGATAGATGGTATGATGAAAAAAGAGAACATGAACTTGGGGTGGAGTCAAGATGGCAGCATAGAAGCAGGAGAACTCCATGGCTCCCACCATAACCATCTCAAATACCTATAAAATATGACTCTAAACAAATTTTAGAGCTCCAGAACTCATAAAATGACAGAGAAACAAGGCTTCTGCTGAAGGCAGATGGACAGAAAGGGCTTATAGCAGTACACTGGGAACATAGCCCAGCCCCATGCAGTTTTAGCCCCAGAGTGGCCAGGACAAGCTGTGGCTGGAGCTTTCAGGAGAGCAGATCACTGGCAGCTGTGGAGGTTTCCAGAATTACCAACTCATAAGATCAAAGGACAAAGGGAAAAGGTCAGTGGAACTCAACTAAATTTTGGGCAGAGGGTCTGACTGACTGCCTCATGAGCTAGAAGCAGTCTGAAGCAGTGGCCCTGCAGCCACCTCCATGTGGCTACTTCAGAGCTCCTGGCCAGCAGATTGCAGGGGGGCCAAGCAATCCTTCAGAGGCTAAGTGCTCTTGCCTTGCGCTGCCTGGATTGGGATAGTGGTCTTAGGTGGTGGTCCTGGGGTGCGTTTTCAGTGAGCCAAAGTGGTGGGGCCTGAAGAGACTGCGGCCCCCTAATAGCTCTGGCAGCTGTGAAAACCCCAGCGATTTGGGACAGAGCTCTCCCCTCTGAAAGCAGAGTTCTACTGAGCCCAAAGTCAAGTAACTGAGTGGCAACATGAGCAGGCAAAGGAAGCAAAGCAAGCTCAGCAATCCAACTTTAGATTCCTTTTTTGGGGACAAAAAGGATCAAAGCATGGAACAGGAGGAAGACAACACAATCAGAACTCCTGCATCAAAAGCTTCCAATAAAAATGTAGACTGGTTACAAGCCA
>JAQQSU010010284.1:0-12465 GCA_028627135.1 Pseudochirops cupreus | reverse complement strand
GCAGATCCTATACATGATTGCACGCCACCATGGGGGGGCGGGGAAGGGAGGGGAGAAAATCTGAAACTCAAGTGATTGTGGAACTGAATCTTGTAAATTAAAAGTAAATGAGTAAATAAAAAAAATTAAAAAAAAAAAAGATTTTTCTTTTCCAAATTCATCTGTTCCTTTGATTCAATACATTCTCCTGTCCTCTCATCATCCTAGTTGCCATCTCTAATCATGCCTTAATCTGTCTGTATTTTCCCCCAAATGTGGTGAGAATTGAATCCTCCAGATGTAACTTAACCAGGGTAGAGTATAACAAAAGTATTATTTCCTTTGTTCTAGACAGTATAACGCTTTTAATGAAGCCTAGGGAATATTACCTTATTTGGCTACTGTTTTACTCTGATTTACATTGAACTTACACAGGGACCATTGTCCAGTTGTGTGTCCACCAACTTGTATTTTGTGAAGTTAGTTTTTTGAAACCAAGTGTATGACTTTGTTTATCTATATAAAACTTGATTCTCTTTGCTTATTTTAGTTGACTCAGATCATTCTTGGTCCAGTCTTTATCTTCCAGTGAATTACTATCCCCTAGGATTTTTTTAATCTACAAATTTAATAAGCAAGACTGTGTCTTCATCCAACTCACTGCTGAAAATGTTGTACAGAGCCAAAGATAGATCCTTGGGGTACCCTTACTTCCTGCAAAATAAAAACCAACCAAATAATAACTACCTTTTGAAACTGTTATTCAGCCAATTACATATCCAGCTAACTCTATGTGTCATGTCTGTCTTCAAGTATTTTTTTCCTTTTCAATAAAATTATAGCATTCTGATAATTAGAGATATGTCAATATCATATGTAGTTTATTTTTAAATGAGTTTTTATTGATGTCTTCTGCTTCTTATATCATCATAGTTTTCCCTGGTATTCTTCCTTTTCCCCCTTCATCTCTCCACAAGCCATTCCATATAATGAATAGTATTTTTTTCAGGGAAAAAAAAATCAGCGCAACTGACTGATACATTTGAAAAAGCCTGAAAACAATTACAATGTGTGGCATGAGTGGACCTCCCATCTTCATGAAGGGGTGGATTGAGGATGTCTTCTTATATCTCTTCATTCAAGTCCAGCTTGATCTTTCCAGTTTCGTTACATTCACTTTTGTTTTGTGATATGTGGTTGTTCTGTCAATTTTGTAATTTACTTTAGAGTGCTAACCCATATTAAGTTATTTTCCTCAGAATCTAGGTAAAGCTGCTTTAAAAATGCCAAAAAATATATATAAAGAGATCATTGATAATTAGGACAATTCACATTTTCATACTTGTAAACTATCATATTTTGATTTCCTTAGTTATTTTGAAAAATCCTTGAGTGTGGTGTTGTTTTTAGTATTTTCAAAAATTATACTGCCTTTATCCAGAAGGAGGCAGCATTGTTTCAAATAACAGTTTTAGACTGACAGTTTCTTAAATGTTTTGGCTTTGAGTTTGATAGGAGAGAAAATTCTCTTCCTCCAAAATAATTGGATGCAATTTTTCTTCCAAATAAACCATGCACCACTGTTATAAACTGCCAACTTTGAGGACAAGGATTGTGAAGTGACAGTACAAATTATTCCAAGTGGGTAATGTGCACTGAAGTAAGTAGCAATTATTTTGAAGAATTCTCTAAAAAAAACTTGTCATACATATAATTTTTTCTCGTCAGTTGTCATAGACAGCATAATATATACATCACCATCATGAATATCATAGACTGTTTAAAAAAATTTTGCTTATAAACAAAGTATCTTATTCATATAGATATTAATGTATCAGACAAACATGTTAAATTCTCTTGTAAAATTTAAAATAATGAAATTTTGTACAATTCACTAAAGATTGCTCATCTCTTTTAGGCTTTGTCTTTAGGATGTTTTGGCTGTTAAAATCTTTTATGCTGCTATCACATATCCTAACCACAATCTCAAACACATACTTTAATCAGAATATGCTTTTACAGTTCACTTTGATTTTTTTTTAAAATAGTCAGTTCATTCTTGAGTCACTTGCAGAGGTAAAGAATTTCTTTCTTAGTAGCTAATTGGTTTTAATACCAGCAGCTAATCAAAGTAAAGGCTTTGTTTTGTGTTTTAATTTAAAGAATCAGAGGTAGACAAGACAAGATAGTCAACCCCCTCAGAAAAGAAGACCCAGGGAGGATAAATGATTTGTTCAAACAGAGCTTCCTTGGCTTCTTTCAAGTCCTTGCTAAGATTCCCATCTTCTACAAGAAGACTTTCTTGATCCCCCTTAATGCTAGTGCCTTTCCTCTATTGATTATCTCCAGTGTATCCTGTCTCTGTCTCATTTGTACGTAATTGTTTTCATGTTGTCTCCCTCATTAAACTGTCAGTTACTTGACAAGTAGGACCCTCCTTTTGCCTTTTTCTGTAGCCCCAGTGCTTAGTACAGTGCATGACAAATAGTAGGTGCTTAATAAATGCTTGTTGATTTCCTGTTTCTCCACTTTTTAAATTTAATGAATATAGAAAGGCTTTCCTAGGCCTTTTTTTTTTTTGGCCGCTTCTAAAATTTTATGTTCTACTCATCCTTATTAGTGGAGGAACTACTCCTGACCTATGTTATTCAATTTAAATCTGCATGCAATGGATATTTCTATTGCTTGTTGATGTTGTACCCCGTGAATCCCTAGTATTGTCAACCTCATAGATGACTTTCCTTTGTATAATTCAATAATAACTAGATCCCAGTTTACAATAGAAATATTATAGCAGAACATAATACAGTAGCTCCTTTTTTTAACAGTATTTTTAATGATGTCTTCTGTTTCTTACATCATCAGAGTTTCCTATATATCCCTTCTCTTCCCCTCCCAGAGAACCATTTCGTATAACAAATAGGATTTTTTTAGAGAGGAAAAAGACTGAAAGCATATGCAATGTATTGCACCTGTGAACCTCCCACTTCCATTAAGGGGTAGGTTGAGGATGTCCTCTCATATATCTTCATTCGATTCCTGCTTGACCTTTATAAATTTATTTTTATTTGCTCTTTGAGTTTTTTGATGTGCAGTTGTACTTTCCATTTACATTGTTGCACTTACTATGTATATTGCTTTATTGACTCTTCGTTCTGCCTCAGTTCATATAGATCTTTCCATCTTTATATTCATCATATGAAATCATATCTTACAGAACAGTAAGAAATGATCATGTGTAATGACATTCTATTACATTCATATTCTATGATTAGTTTAGCCATTCCTCAGTTGATGAGTGTCTACTTTGTTTCAATTCTTAGCTTTCACCAAAAATGCTGCTATAAATATGTTGGAGTATGTCAGGACTTTCTTTTTATCCATTCCCTAGTTGGTATACAATTCCAGTAATAGAGTCTAGCTCGAAGGATTTGAACATTTTGGTCACCTTATTTGCATTATTCCAAATTGCTTTCCAGAATGATTGTCCTATTTCACATCTCTATCAACAATGTGTTAGTGTGCTTATCTTTCCATAACACCTCCAGTGTTGAATATTGCAATTTTTTGGTCATTTTTACCAGTCTTCATGGTGGGAGGTGTTACGCATTTTTCCTGGTATTAGTAATTTGAAGCATTCTTTCATGTGGTAGAGAATACTTTGCACTTCTTTTGAGAACTTTTTGTTCATATTGTTTGACCGCTTATCTATTAGAGAATGTTTTTTGCTTATATATAAATATGTGTGTACATATTAATTGTTTACATGTATTTAATACCAAAACATTATCAGAGATATTTAATGCAGGAATCTTGAATGCCAGAACATTATCAGAGAAATTTAATACAAAGATGTTTTTCACCATTTGACTACTTCCCTTTTTATCCTAGGTGCATTAATTTTTTCTGTGCAGAAGCTTTTCCTTTTCAAGTAATCAAGATTATCTCTTTTATCTTTTGTAATTGCCTCTATCTATTGTTTAGTTAAGAATACATTATTAAAGTGGTAGTCATAAGAGTGAAGTCATCAATTAGGAGAGGAGGATCTCAGTTGAGAAGGTTCCTCAGTATGGCAATGCTAGTAGTCGAGGAGGAGGAGGAGGAGGAGGAAGAAGAGGAAAAGTCTAAAGAGTCCAGTAAGAGAGGAATTCAGAGAAGTGAGGGAAGATTTATTTGAGCTGATACAAAATGAAGAAAGCATACCAGGAAAACAATATATACAGTGACCAAAACACTCCCTCCCTGCAATTAACACAAAACTCAGACTGGATTCTGCAGTTATAATGACCAAGACTGATCCTGGAAATGAGATGTAGAAGTGGATGATTATGAGTATGAAGTGTTGCATATATGGCTATTAGCCGCATCTGACAGTAGGTGCAGGATTTCATACCTGTTACCAGAACATATCATCTCTACTCTAGCCTATAACCTTATCTCCTCCACTTTGGAAACATGGACTTTGCCCCTGCAACTACCTGAAGCTCTATAGCAGTAGTTCTCAACCTTCCTAATGCTGCGACCCTTTAATACAGTTACTCATGTTGTGGTGACCCCCAACCATAAAATTATTTTCATTGCTACTTCATAACTGTAATTTTGCTACTGTTATGAATCTATCTGATATGCAGGATGTATTTTCATTGTTACAAATTGAACATAACTGACAGATTGAAAACTGCTGCTCTATAGGATGGGGCTTCTAACTTATCTTTCCAAGATCTAAGCCTTCATGTCACTTACTATGAATATAACAACACTCCTCACCCTACAGTCACACAAATGTTTTCCCCATCCTTAAAAAACCCTTACTTCATCCATTTGTTCCTGTTAGTTATATCACCCCATATCTCTGCTCTCTTGTGACTAAGTTCTTTGAGAAGGCTGCCTGCAATTGATGCCTCCTCTCCTTTTCCTTTCACTCTTGTTAACTTTCAACAACCTGGCTTCTTTTCTCATCATTCAAATAAACTATCCTCTCCAAAATTATCAGTGATCTCTTAGTGGCCAAATCTAATGACCTTTTTTTTTTTTCAGTTCTCATACTTCTTGATCTCTCTATAGCCGCTGACACTTAGTTGATGATCCACTTTGCCTTGATACTCTCTTTTATGATGCTACTTTCTCCCACTTCTCCTATCTTTCTAACTGTTCATTCTCTGCCTCTTTTGCTGGATTTTGGTCCAAGTCGTTCCTGCTAACAGAGGTGTCCCTCTGGGCTCTCCCCAGGCTCTCCCTCTATATTATTTCACTTGGTAATCTTGTCACAGCTCCCACTGCTTCAATGAACAATTCTATATCTACTTATTTACAGCCCTAATCTCTTTCCTAACTGTTAGTCTTGCATCTTCACATGTCTGTTGGACATCTCAAACCCCCTTTCTCCTCTGACACTATCATCACCCTGGTGCAGGCTCTCATCACCTTACATAGGTCTAATTGGGTTAGCTCCCTATTTAGTAAACTCCAATGGATTCCTATTTCTTTCAGGATTAAATATAAAATCCTTTGGTGTTCAAGGCCCTTTATAATCTTCTCCCTTCCCCCACTCTTTTTATACCTTAGTCACACTTATATAGCGTGGACATTGTCCTTGCTCTTCCTTGCACAAGACATTAGATCTCCTAACTCTGTACATTTTTGCTGTCCCCCATGCCTTGAGTTTTCTCCTTCATCTGTGCTACCTGGCTTCCCTGGCTTCCTCCAAGTCTCAGCTAAAATCACACGTCCTACAGACAGCCTTTCCTAATCCTTCCAGTGCCTTCTTTCTGTTGATTTTTTTCCTGTCTACGTCTTGTTTGTACATAGTTATTTTCATGTTGTTTGCCCCTTTAGACTGTGAACTTCTTGAGAGCAAGGAGTATCTTTTGCCATTCTCTGTATCTGCAACACTTAGTGAAGTACCTGACACATGTTTAGTCATTTTTCAGTTGTGTCTGACTCTTTGTGACCTCTTTTGGGATTTTCTTGGCAAAGACACTGTAGTGGTTTGTCATTTCCTTCTTCTCATTTTAAAGATGAGAAACTGAGGCAAACAGGGTTGTGACTTGCCCAGGTTCACACAGCTAGTAAGTGTCTGAGGCAAAATTTGAACCCAAGTCTTCTGGACTTCAGGCCAGCACTCTATCCAATGTACTGCCTAGCTGCTGTTTGGCACATACTAAACACTTAGTAAATGCTTGTTGGCAAACTTTCTAGCACCCATTTATGTTTTCTTCCCCCATTAGATCGTAAGTTCCCTGAGACCTGAGACTATTTTGCCTGTACTTCATCTCCAGAGTTTAGAACAGTGATTGGCACATTAATAAGGGTAGAGGATGCAGTGGGGTATATTTAGAACTGAAGGTAATATTTTTTAAAAAAAGTCAATTTTTAAAAAGAGGAGAGAAAAATTATTCTTCTTTCTAGACATCCTCACAGTGGCAGCAGTTGTGGTGTTGTAGAGTGCTCTATTTGAGGAACTGAAAACCTGGATTTGAATCCAGTCTCTAGGATTTACTGATTGAGTTATCCTAGATGAATTGTTTTTAGTTCTGAGAGTCTCACTTTTCTCATCTGTAAAATGGGGATAGTACTTCACAGGTTTGTTGTGAAGATTAAATGAGATAGTACATGTAAAGTGCTTTGTAAACTTTAAAGTGCTGTATAAATGTGTAATGTTATATAATTCTAATCGTTTCAGTAGAATTCAGATAAAATTGATCCTAGGACAAGTCATTTTCCTGCTATTTTTATTACTTAATGCTTTATGGACTATTGCATTGGTAGAAAAAATAAACTACTTTTTGTAGTTGAGTCTAAGAATGTATTAAAATGAAAGCTTTTCCTTTTAGACCCACTAAAAGCATCATTGGTACACCTCCAAGAGAATACATAATCATGGGATGATGCATGCCTCATTATATTCCTCCATGATTTTTATTTCTCCTAAGTGTCTATATTTTGAAATCAACTTAGAGATTGAGTATTTAGTGTGGTGATAACTTTTAAAAGCATTGTTCTTAAGTAAATGTTTCTTGTTGTCATTTTTATACATTAGTGTTAAAGTCTGAATGATTGTGGGCAATAGTTCAAATTTGGTAATGTTCCAGTTCCAGTACAACTTATTTTGAGCACTATATTTGTAATATAGGAATCTGTCATCTCCATAAAAGATAGTGACCTGATTCATTATTCTAGCCACTCAGTCAAGTCTTGCTAGTTATTCAATGGTTTATTGATCATACTCTATATTTTCAGTCATAGGAGACCTTAAGCTGTTTCCTTTTTTTTTGTCTTACCTCTGTGTTGGTACAGGCCAACTTGTATGGTGGGCATCCACCATCTCCCCATGATCTCTTCTTTCAAGTTTCCACTCTTATACTACTTTCTTCAAGAAGTCTTCCTTGATCACAGATAACAGAGAACAGATTTCCTGTGATAATGGAATAAGAAATAATGAATATGAAGAATTTAAAGAAATTTGGGAAGGCTTATATGAATTGATGCAGAGCAATACAAGCAGAATCAAAAGAATACCCTACATACTTAACCACAATACTACAAACTAGAAGTTCTTAACCTTTTTTTTTTCCACTCAAGGAATCCTTTGACACTTTGGTGAAGCCAGTGGACCCTTTCTCAGAATACTGTTTTTAAATGTGTAAAATGAATATATGGGGTTACCAGGGAAATGAATTATTATGAAGTAGTTATCAGAATATATTTTTTTTAAAAACTAGTTTCATGGATCCCAGCTTAAGAAACCTTGATATAAAGGAAACAGTACTATAAGACATTATAATTCAGGTCAGTGCCATTACTATTCTTAAGTTTGATGAAGCATACTTCTTTCCTTTTGTTATAGAGGTGGTGGTCTACAGGTTCAGAATGACCATGTCTAACAGTATATGCCTCAATATGTCACTTTTGTTTGTACTTGATTTTTTTTTTAGAAAAAAGAGGTTTCTATTTGAGCATAGAAGGTAGAGGATGAAAATGTGATATATACCATTGTTTTTTAAAAAGCATCAATAAATATTTTAAAAACAAATAAGGGGATTTGATGAATGTGTTAAATTAAGATGAATTGACAATTGATTTGATGTAGTGGCTAATAGGAAGGGAGGAGTTAAAGATAATTCTAGTTTTCAGTTTGAGTAATTGGGGAACCTGGAGGCACTATTAAAAGAGGACCGAGGGAAATATATGACTTTTTTTTTTTTACACAATGTAGTAAGCAAATGACTAAAGTGCTTGAGCCATTTGGATGGAAAAGCAACAGAACAGGGTTGTCAAACTTGGAGAACAGGGCAAAGTTGAGGGTAATAATGAGAATGAGCAACAGGCTCATGAAAGAGTAGGATACATGACTGGTCAAAAAGTAGAATTCTAAATTCAGGATTTCTAATTTGGTTTAGTCCAAGGTGATGATGAAGTTTAAAATATAACTCTGTAGTAATTTTTAAAATGGGGTGGAGATAAATAAAGGTTATCAGAATTGAGGAGGAAGAAGAGTAATTATGAGTTCAAGATATTGAGAGTTATCAGCATGCATATTGAAATTGATGAAGGTTATGGCTGGCAAAGGGACAGAATCTGTGAGTCAGGTGCTTAAGTCACTAAAGGCAAGGGAGAATTGTCATTTGGGATGGTGTCAAGTGAATTATAGAACCAATGATGATATAACTAAATGGCTTGAATCTCCCCTCCTCCCCCTCCCAGGCAGTTGGGGTTGAGTGACCTGCCCAAGGTCACACAGCTAGTACATGTCAAGCGTCTGTGGCCAGATTTGAACTCAGGGACTCCTGACTCCAAAACCAGTGCTGTATTCACTATGCCACCTAGTTGCCCCTAGCATGACTCTTAAAAGAAGGAAAGACTGTTGGGTGATGCTGGCAAGGTGGCAAGATGATGACTAGGAATGAGTGTCCTGTTTTCTCCTCTTGGTCTTGTGAGTCAGGATGACTAAAGGAAGAAGACTAGACTAAGGTGTGCATGTGTGTGTGTGTGTGTGTGTGTGTGTGTGTATGTGTGTATGTGTGAGAGAGAGAGAGAGAGAGAGAGTGTGTGTGTGTTTTTGGGGAAAGGTATCCTAATAACATTTTAGTAGTAGATGCATTATTTAAAGGAGCAGGATTAGTTTTGTCTGCCACAGATTGTTAAAAATGGTTATTGAGGAGTGGCTAGGTGGCGCAGTGAATAGAGCACTGGCCCTGGAGTCAGGAGGACCTGAGTTCAAATGTGACTTCAGACACTTAACACTTACTAGCCCTGTGACCTTGGGCAAGTCACTTAATCCCAATTGCCCTGCTCTCTCCCCTCCAAAAAGCAAAAAAAAAAATGATTATTGATTGTGACCTTTGATGTCATTCAGTTTAGCCTTGTCATTTTTTTATTGGGGCTCTGGTGACTTGCCCATGGTCACACAGGCAGTAAGTAGCAAAGCTAGTGTTTGAATCCAGATCTGCTGACTCCAAATCCCATTCCTTTACTATTATGCCAAATTATCTCTCAATTTTTAACTTCCTTCTTCTCCTGTAAGAGTTGTTGTAAGCTGAGTTCTCAGAAAATTTTGGTTATATCCTGAAATCAGCCATTATAGTTATAGTTAGTATTTAAGTTTTCTTTTGGAATTTTTTGTATACTTATATGCTTACCTTCTGTACAAAATAAAGGTCATGATTTCAAAATTTAAATTAAATTTTTTTAGAGCTTGTTTTATATTTTTTGATGAGTGTGCCATGATTAAATTTGTATGAAAACTCAAACGACCTATCTAAAGTCATCTGTTTATTTTCATTAACATAAATTATGTTGCTATTTCACTGAAATGAGATACTTAATAGTAGTTGGAGGGTCAGGAAAATGCCCCTTGTGATACATATTGGCAGTGTTGCCTGGAGCAAGTCATTTAACTTCTCAGTGCCCCATGCTCTGGTAGCAGAACCTTTTGTTGTTGTTATTTTGTCTTTTTGGAGGGGGGAAAACGGCAATTGGGGTTAAGTGACTTGCCCAAGGTCACACAGCTATTAAGTGTTAAGTGTCTGAGGGAGGATTTGAATTCAGGTCCTCTTGACTCCAGAGCCAGTACTCTCTATTCACTGCACCACCTAGCTGTTCCCATGTGGAATCTTTTTTATTTGAATTTCACAATACTAGTGAAATCACAGGTTCAGAGCTATAGGCAGGGGAAATTGAGTTTTGGGGTATCTAGAGGACTGACTGGGCTGCAAAAATATTATTACCATGATAGGGAAATAGAACTAAAAAGATCTCCACTAGAGCCAGCAAGAACCTGGGGAGAAGGAAGAGGGCTTCATGATACTGAGCTCTGGCTCCTTAGCATCTGGGAGTTATGGTGCAGAAGGAGGAGGGAAGGGATTTACTTTGGGAGAAAAGGGACAGATAAGAGACTAGAAAACTGGGGTTGGGCTACCATCAGATTGTAAGGAAAAACTACTTGGCAATCTTAGATCTATATGTATGCTTCCAGCAAATTAAGTGAGTAGTTTTCCCATTTATATTCAGCTTTCCTTTGGGAATAGTTTTACACCTGGAGTAGAACTATCCTTTTTGTGAGTTTTCCCCTTCTTTCAATGCAAATGGGCATCTATTTGCTCTGTAATTTGGAGTTTTAGAGTCCAGCATAGTAGATCCAGTAGATGGCAGAAACGAAATGTGAACTCAGGTCTTTCTAATTCTAACACTCCAGAGTCAGCTATCTGTCCATTATTCCATGACTTTCATATAAATAATCTTAATTTTAAAGGTGATAAGTATATTAAAAAGGTTGACAAGAGGCAAATTATAAAAGAAAGAAAATTTCTAACCATGTAGCAACTATCAGGAAGAAGGAGGTAGTGAGTGCCCAAAGTGAATCTTGAGGGAAAAGAAGGATTTCAACAAACTAGAATGAGAAGAGAGTTATTCCAGTCAAATTGAAGGAAATGGGAACAGGAGTGTCATGTGTGAGGAATAGCGAAAGTCTGGAATGTAGTGTGTGGAGAGGTATAAAGTCTAGGACTAGAAAAGCAAGAGGGAGTTAGATTATGAAGAATGCTAGCTGTTAGCTTGGGCAAAAAGAAGGATGACAGATGTAAAGAAATTTAGAGGACTTTGAGACATTGAGAAATGTGAAATGACCTTTGTTTTTTCTGTAAAGTAGACTGTTAGGTCGTCTGCTACAAGAAAGGATTGGAGGTGAAGAGTGGTTGGAGTTGGAGGTTTAAGGAAATTGGAATTTCTGCTTTCATGATCAAGATTGTTGAATTTCTTAAATACTTGTAATATTATAATGTAATAATTATCTATTACATATTCCAAAGTATACTTTTCATGATATATTTAAATCTTTAGTTCTGTTCTTAACTGGGTTCTTTGCATGTACAATGAACTTCATTGGTGCTCAAACCCACAGTGTTTGAACTCTTCCTTATGGTTTGAAGTCCATTGTTTGTTATCTATTATATTATAACGATTTGTATAACAAAACACTAGAATTTGAAGTTTTTAATGGAAATCCTGTATAGTACAAGACGTTGTTCCTAAAAAAATGATGCCTTGCCCATTGTAGACACTCATAAATGTCAGTTTAATCCTTAAGAAAATATAATCACGAGGTGGAGCCAAGATGGTGGTGTAGGAGCAGCAAAGTTCCACAGCTCCCACATAGCCACCTCAAATATCCATAAAATATGACTCTAAATAAATTTTAGGGCCCTAAAACTCACAAAAATACGTCTCCCGCTGAAGGCAGCTTGGCAGGAAGGGATCATTGCAGCACTGGAAGCTGAACCCAGCCCAGCCTGAAACCATGGCTTGGCCCCAGGGCTGCCCAGGACAAGCCGCAACTGGTTCAGGAGAGTGGATCAGCAGCAGCTGTGGCAGTTTCCAGAATTATCAAGCCATAAGAAACAAGGAATAAGTGAAAGGTCAGTTGAACTCAGCTAAACTTGGGGGAGAAAAGCAGTCCAGCAAAACTGCCTCCAGGGCAAGGAAGCAGCAGAAGCAGCGGCCCTGCAGCTGCCTCCACGTGGCTGCTTCAGAGCTCCTGGCCTGCAGACTGCGGGGGGGCCAACCAATCATTCAGAGGCTAAGTGCTCTTGTGTTGAGCGGCCTGGATCCGGGTCATGGTCTTGGTTGGTGGGCCTGGGGTGCGTTTTCAGTGAGCCAAAGCTGATGGGGGCTGCAAAAAAATGACAGCCCCCTAATAGCTCCGGCAGCTGGGAAAACCCCAGCAATTTGGGACAGAGCTTTCCCCTCTGGAAGCAGAGTTCCACAGAGATAAAAAAAAAATGAAGTAATTAACTGGCCAACATGAGCAGGCAAAGGAAGCAAAGTAAGAACAGCAACCAAACTCTAGATTCCTTCTTTGGGGACAAGAAAGATCAAAGCATGGAATGGGAGGAAGACAACACAGTCAGAACTCCCGCACCAAAAGCTTCCAAGAAACATGAAGACTGCCTGAAAGCCACAGATCAGCTCAAGAAAGATTTTGAAAACCAA
>JAQQSU010010283.1:0-12465 GCA_028627135.1 Pseudochirops cupreus | reverse complement strand
AGAGTGGTTGGGGGGGGCAGGATAGGAAGAAGGGACATATAATCAGACTCTCACAGTGTGCTCACTATGGAGAGGTTCTGCGTAATTTCACATGTTCAGCCTGTATTTGATTGCTTGTCCTTCCAGTGGGTGTGGGTGACGAGGGAAGAAGAGAAAGAATGTAGAATCTAAAGTTCTATAATCAAATGTTAAAAATATATATCTATATATATATATGCAATTATTATTATTATCATTATTATTAACTACATCCAACTGAAATTGAGATACACAGGCACTGTGGTTTGGAGAGCCATCCTGCCCTACCAGAAAGTCAGAGGGGTGATGGGGGAGGACACAGGAGAGAATAGATTGGGGGAGGGGGACTACACTGGGATGGCTGTTTTGGGGCGGTGGGTAGAGGAAAGATAGGGAGAAAACATGTAACTCAAAATCTCGTGGAAATGAATGATGCAAACTAAAATATCTCATGGAAATAAATGATGTAAAATAAAATAAATAAATTTAAAAAAATTTTAAAAAATAGTAAGTTATTAAGAAAATGGGGCTGAAGTATTCTTTGTTTGGGCACCATCACTCAGTTCCTGAATGAATATCGGTCATAAGCCTGTTTTCACTTTGCAATTCCTTTGCTAGAACAGGCCAGTGTAAGACTGGGCATTGGATCAAGAACCTTGATCCATTATCTCTTGGTCTTTGTGATTGGAATTACATTGTTGTTTAATTTCAAACACATTTGGTGCACAACAATTAAATGCCAGACAGTTGTTTTGGCTGTTAATAATAAGCTATTCTTTAAACTACTTTAAAATTTTTGTTCATGAAGTAATAGGAAAATGTAGCAATCTTAGAATATCTGCTTTAGTTGCAAGCCTTGTTCTCCTACTTTACATCTTCTGAATTTTGGCTTTGGTTATAAATGGAGTTAGCTGGAGACTCACTTGATGAAGAATCATCTCAGTCCTTCCCCTTTCAGAATTCTCCTTTGACACTCTCTCTGGTCTGTGCCATCCTCTGTAGGACTGATATTTTCTTCTATGCCCACGCTGAATCTCTAACTCAGGGACTTATCTTTCTAACTGAAACCTCTCATGCCTTTTCCTGCCTGTTGTAGCCTGTAGTGGAAAGATCATTGTTTTCCCTTCCCTTCCGTTCCCTTCCGTTCCCTTCCGTTCCCTTCCCTTCCCTTCCCTTCCCTTCCCTTCCCTTCCCTTCCCACGTGCATTGTAACAGTAACCTTATGTTAGAACTGAGACAGGACATTTGTGCACTGCAGGCAAAAGTTTGAAAACTTTTCTCTTCCCCCCTTCATATCTGAAAAAGCAGAACTCTTGTGTCCATCAGAGTTTTTAAGCCTTCTCTGCATCACCTTTGATGCATCACAAAATAACTGTGTCACAGAGAAGAATTTCCTAGCTTTTAAAATATAGGCATTAGTTAGAAAACTGTTCCTAAGTGGCATCCCTCTTTGTACTGCATCTTAGGTGGTATTTGTCTGCCTTTCCTTCAATCTTTCCCAACATCAGGTCTTTTCCAGTGAATCTTGTCTTCTTATTATGTTGTCAAAGTGTTTAAGCTTTAGCTTCATTATTTGACCTTTCAGTGAATAACCTGAATTAGTTTCTTTAAGTATTGATGATCTGGTCTCCTTGCTGTCCAAGAGACTCTTATAAGTCTTCTCCAGCACCATAATTCACAAGCATTGATTCTGTGATACTCAGTTTTCCTTATAGTCCAAATCTCACAGTCATACATTGCTACTGGAAAAACTAGAGCTTTGATTATATAGACCTTTGTCAGCAGGATGATGTCTCTGCTTTTTAGTATGCTGTCCATATTCCCCATAGCTTTCCTTCCAAGGAGCAAGCATCTTTGCATTTCACTATCTGCAGCGATCTTTGAGCCCAGGAATATCAAATCTGACACTGCTTCCATTTCTTCTCCCTCTATTTGCCAGGAAGTGATAGGATCTTAGTTGCCAAGATCTTAGTTTTTTTATGTTAAGCTTCAAGCCAGCTTTTATACTCTCCTCTTTCATCCTCATCAAGAGACTTCTTCATTCCTCTTCCCCTTCTGCCATCAGCATGCTGCATTCATCCTATCTGAGAAAAGAGGAGGGCAGAGGATGAGATGGATAGATAGTATTGTTGAAACAATGCACATGAATTTGGACAGACTTTGAGAGATAGTTGAGGATAGAAGGGCCTGGTATGCTGTGGTCCATGGGGTCACAGAGAATCAGACACAACTGAACATCAACTGCCTTGCCTGCCCTTAACTCTGGCTGAGACTGGTTGAGGGATTAGAAATGTTCCTATTTCTGAAGAAGGTCTTTTCATCTTTTTTTTTTTTTCACCTCAAATCTCAGCCTTTATTTTGGTTACAGATTCACACACATTCAGGGGCCTTTTAGATCTTGTTGAAAGCAGCGATGTCAACACTCTGCACATAATCTTCAAACTTGGTGATCTCCTCCTCCAGGATGTCTGTGCCCACCTTGTCATCCTCGACCACACACTGGATCTGCAGCTTCCGAATGCCATACCCCACTGGCACCAGCTTGGAGCCTCCCCAGACCAGGCCATCCAGCTGTATGGAGCGGACACACTCCTCTAACTTGGCCATGTCTGTTTCATCATCCCAAGGCTTGACATCTAGGAGGATGGAAGACTTTGCAATCAGCCCTGGCTTCTTGGCTTTCTTCTCCGCGTACTGCCGAAGCCGTTCTTCCCGAAGTCGAGCTGCTTCCTTGTCTTCTTCCTCATTGTCGCTACCAAACAAGTCAATATCATCATCATCCTCATCATCCTCTGCTGGGGTGGCCGCCTTCTTAGCAGGTGATGTGGTGGGTAGCTCCACCTTCTGCATAGGGGATACATGCTGAATCTGAGGAGCCAGAGAGCGGTGGGAGGGGGAGCATTTCTCCAGGGTACACAGGCGGATTTCGAGCTTGGAGATGGTGAGCTGTAGGTCCTGAATCACACTCCGAAGGCTTTGGTTCTCTGCCTCTAGATTGGAAATTCTGGTGACCAGCTCACTATGATCCCCACTGGGACCACTGGAAGAGCTGGTATTTGCACTTCCGGCCAGCGATTTCTGGATATTCTCCCTGGCTCTGGCAATGTCACGGAGGATCACACTGGCGCCGTTCTCCTGTCGGGAAGAGACAGGTACAGGACCATTCATCTGCTCATAGAACTTTCTCTCTGCATCATCATATTTGAATTTGTCAAACCAGATCTTCTCATGCACCAAGAAGCTGGTTGCCATCTTCACTCCGTGAGAAGCGAGGGCAGTAGCGAAAGGTTTGTCCCAAAGCCAATCCGGCGGGAAGCGGCAGGGAAAGGGAGACCACGGCGGCAGCGCACGGGAAATCAGGTCTTTTCATCTTTTTCTCCAAGGCTAAAGTACAGAGTCCTGGGCCATTGTTTCCATTTCTTCCACTTGTAGGGCTTTGATTTCCTTATTTCTTCTCTCATATATTAAATCTCTCCTTCTCCATGGTCTCTTCTCTCCCTTCCCCTTCTTTTCCTAGAGAAGTTTCATTTTACTTTCTAAAGTGATTACAAGCATCTCACTCTTAACAAGCTTACCTGTTTAGGGAGGAAGCCACCAGAATAACAAAGGCTTAGGGAACTTAAGATCCAATTAGAGCCCATGGAAAACAGCATCATGACATTCCACTGAACACTTGAAGTCTCCTCTATATTCCAGCTGGACTTCAAAGACAGAAAAGCTAATGTGAAAGTGAATAGAGAGAGTTTATGAGAGAGCGGTTAACTGAACCAATTCTTTCTTCATCCTCTCTTGTGGCAAGGTTGATTTTCAGGAGGGAATTTTTTCTGTAGCAGTTTTTGCTACCTGTGATTACCTGATAGTACTTTGTTTTTTCTAATTAAACTGCTTTGTTTACTCTAATTTGAAGTTCAAGAGATTTGTCCACAACTAGATTTAAAACCAGGAAGGTTTATAAGGGAATAAGTATTTATGATGAGGTCAGGGAAACATAAAATGATGAGGTATAGGGTTAGGGGTGCTTGAGACCCCAAAATACCAACATGCCGGGCCCTGCCAAATGAATTTGACTCAAGTTGTCTGTCAGCCAAAGAAAAGTGAAATTTATTAGAGATTCACCTTAATGGGTAGACTCTTAAGGAGCTTCAGTATCAGTGACACTTGTATTAGCCAAGTGGGCCAGAGTCATCTGACCCAGAGTAAGTCTGCACTAGAAAATTCTCTGGCCTTTACTTTTTCTCATGGAGGCAAGATGGGGTCTTATATACAGAAAGGTTGTGGGAGGAATCTAGGGGTGGTCTAGAGGAGGAGTTTGGGGAAGGTCTTCAGGAGGAGTCAAATGAGGTCAGTCTCCAGTGATGAGAAATTAAGGGTGGGAAATAGCTGGAGGCGACCTGGAGATGACAGACAATGGAGGGCTAGGCCAGTTCAAGGGTGTAACAGATTTGGGTATATATATTTTGGGAGGATCAAGGGTGGGAAGTTGCTGGACAGTGGAGGGCTAAGCTAGTAACAGAGATTTGGGGAGCCACAATGAAAGGCTTATGGCCTCAGGCAAACGCCTCATCAAATGGGAAGTTTCAATCAGAGTTCAAGGGGGTTCCCAGAGCCTGCACCTCATCATTTTTGTGGCTCCTACTGTTATTTTCCCCATTTTACAATTGAAGAAACTGAGACAACTAGAAGTTAAGTGATTTGTTCAGGGTTACACAGCTAGGAATTGTCTAAGGGCAGCTTCCCATCTCCCAGCCTAGTGCTCCATTCACTGAACCAGACAGCTGCCTTGCTAAGAACCTAAGACCACAGGAGTGGCCATACATTGATGACATACAGTCCAGATGCATTTTTTGATGGAGACAGTGGAGCCTCACCCAGAGAAGCTAAATGGCACTGTATCCTTACTGTATATCCTTGCTGTGTGTGGGCAAAGTAAACCTCTTTGGTTCAGTGTTTCATAAGTGCCTCATTTTGTCCTAGCATTGCACCTGAACTAAGAAGGTGTTGGGATGGGGATGGAGGCAAAGCCAAAAACTAACTAGAAGCCAGAGTTTCAGGAAGGCAAAGTTAAGGATGCTGTGGTCCCTCCAGATACAGTCTCTTTTAGATTAAAAAAGAATTCTCAAGAAAAGTACAAAAGGGAGGTGGCTAGGTGGTGCAGTGAATAGAGCACCAGCCCTGGAGTCAGGAGGACCTGCGTTCAAATATGACCTCAGACACTTAACACTTACTAGCTATGTGACCTTGAATAAGTCACTTAACCCCAATTGCCCTGACCTCCAAAAAGCAAAAAAAAAAAAAGTACAAAGGAAGCTTCAAGACATCATTTTAATGCATTTTATGCAGAAAGCAAAAAGAAAAAAATAGTTGACAAAGATTTGCAAACACAGCCATTGCAGAGAAATTCCATTAGAAATTCCAGTACTTTGCTGAGGGATAAGCATTTCTCCCCTCCTTTCCCCTTCTCCCCTCCCATGTTGCTAAACTTTATTAGGTTATCTTCAGCTCTCAAATTTCCAGCCCATTTCTATTTGTGGCTCGCTTTTTTTGATGATGAATACAACAAAAGCAGAAAGAACTTAAAATGAAAAAAATATGTCACTTGATAGACAAACCTGAGTATCATTGCCTTCTTTGTGGTTATGGGAAACTCTTCTAATTCTGTCCAGAATCCTGCTGTCATAGGAATATGGAAACCATGCTTAGGCAGAACTGTTCTACTGAAAAATCTTAGGCAGATTTTTCTCCTCCCTCTTTATTTTTGAGCCTTCGCATATGAGAGGCAGTCTGGTTCAGTGGAAAGGATGCTGGATTTGGAGGCTGAGAGCCTGGCTTAGAAGGCCAGATTTTCCTTTTTCTGCCTGCCTGACTGTGGGGAGTCACTTTAACCCTCTGGGCCTCAACTTGCTTTTCTATAAAATGAGAGGATTGGCATTAAGATCTCTTTCAGTTCTAAATTTCGAATACTGCATGGTATGTATGTTTGTTTGTAAGAGAGAAAGAAGAGAAGAGGAGAGAGGAGAGGAAAGGAGAGAAGAGAAAAAGAAGATGTAGAGACAGAGAGCAAATTGGAAGGGTTGGGGATATGGGGAGCATGTCAGTCCAGTCAGTCAATAACCATTTTCTATGTTCCATGTACTGTGCTTAGAGGCAGGTAGCTGGCTCAGTAGATTGAGTGCTGGACCTGGAGTCAAGAAGTTGTGAGTTCAAATTTGGCCTTAGACACTTACTAATGGTGCGATTCTAGGCAAGTCACTTATCCTCTGTTGGCCTTAATTCACTGAATTAATCCCCTGGAGAAGGAAATGGCAAACTACTGCAGCATCCTTGCCAAGAAAACCCTGTGGACAGCATGGGTGTACTATGGTCAACTGGATCGTGAAGAGTCAGACACAAGTGAACTACAACCATCAGGTACTGTGCTAAGTGCTAGGGATACAAATAAAAGTGGAAAGAAAGACAGCCCTGTCCTCAAGAAGTCTACATTCTAATAGAGGAAGACAGCATAAAGTGGATCTGAAAAGGAAAGGGAGACAGTATTCTTGAGGAGGCATGTTAGGAGAGTCTCTGAAGAAGAAAGCGCAATTATTTTGGTCCCTCTTCAAATCGAGAAACTCACCAGTGGGAGAAGGTGCCTGTTGTTTGTCCTTCATTCTCAAAGAGGACCATGGTGTCCATCTGGGAGGTGACGCCTCCCTCAAGCAAGTGAGTGACTTCAGAGGCAGCACTGGCAGCTTAATCAAAGTTTTAATGCTCTAAATCTGTGATCCTGGGGAAAGGGAGGGAAGGGCATGAGCCTCTCTTTAGTACCTACTATGTGCCAGGCACTGTGCTAACCACTTTTTACAAACGTTGTCTTGTTTGAGCCTCACAACAACTGTGCTAAGTAGGTGCTAATGTTATTCTCGTTTTACAAATGGAAACTAGGGGCAGCTAGATAGGACAGAGGATAGAGTACCAGGTCTGTAGTCAAGAAGACCGGAGTTCAAATCTGGCACCAGGCAATTACTATCTGTGTGACCCTGGACGTCACTTAATCCTGTTTGCCTCAGTTTTCTCATGTGTAAAATGATCCAGAGAAGGAAAATGGCAGACTATTCTAGTATCTTTGCCAAGAAAACCCCAAATGGAGTCATGAAGAATCAAACATGACTGAATAACACAACGTGAAGGAAATTAAGGCATGCAGAAGTCAAGTGACTTGACTAGGGTCACATAAGTAGTAAGTGTCTAAGGCCAAATTTGAACTCAGGTCTTCCAGATGCTAGGCCTAGATCTATATTTATTGTACCACTAGCTGCCTTGCAGGAGATTTTCTAATGATTATGAGATTTTCTAAGGTCCCTTCCAGTTCTGATCCATAAACTTATTTCATATCCATGAATATTATAGCCAAGAAAAGTAATATGGTCCCTTATATTCCAGAGGAGGGCCTTTCATTTGCTTTTAGGAAATGCACTTTTGGAATTGTTCCTCTAGCATAGAACCTGGATAAACTTGCACTTGTCAGTTTTCCTTCCTGATACTTTCAAAAGCTGTCTTGTCCCTCTCTCCTCTCATTTTATAAAGTTTCTGTCACATTGTGAACCAAGCTGCCAGAGAATGGTCACTGACTGGGCTGGTAAAGAGCAAGAGATTTTCTTGGCTTTGATTATTCTCTTCCAGTGAAAAGGAAATTGCTAATAAAATCTAGAATTTGTCAGTACTAATAATAAAAACTCATATTTTTGTCAGGCTTTGAGTTTTACCAAAGACTTTTCTTCACAACTACAAGTATCATTATCCCCATTTAAGAGATGAAGAAACTGAGGCTGATAGAAGTTAAGTGACTAGCCCAAGGTCATACAATTAGTGTAGTGTAAGAATCAGGATTTGAATTCCAATCTGCTAACTCCAAATTCAATAAGCTTTCCATAGCATCTGATGGCTCCTTTTAAAGAGATGAAGCATCATGGAGCTTCATTCAAAAATCTGGATCTATGATTTATTACTTGTCTGACATCAAGAAAGTGACTTAATCTCTCTGGGCTTTTGTTTTCTAACCTATAAAACCTGGAGAATGAATTATGCTAGCAGGAAGGATGTCTTAGCTGAAAGCTTGCATCCTGGAGGCTGTTGTAATGAGTGGGCAGTAGACTGGTGACTCAGAAAGATGTCAAGATGGGTTTGCTGTATACTAAGACAGTTTCTGATGACTATTTGGTGAAAGTCTGACATTTGACCTAAGAAGGTCACTAGTGCTAACTGAGGAAGGATGCTGAAAAAGATTGACCAATCTAGATAGCAAGAGTGTAGAGCTATTCTCTTTATTTTCAGATTTAATTTATTAAATTTTTCATTCCACAAACATTTATTAAGCTCCTACTGCTTTCTGGGCTCTGTAGTAGCCACTGGGGATGCAGACACAAAAAGGTCAAAAGGCAGTGTGAGGCAGTGACATGAGTGCTATATTTCAATTTGGAGTCCAATGATCTGGGTTCTAATTCTACCAATGTGACATTTTCCTACCAATGGGACCTTGACAAATAGCTATTTTTTTATTCTGTTTCTACATCTTTTTTTTTCTTTTTGGAGGGAGGAAGGCAGGGCAATTAGGGTTAAGTGACTTGCCCAAGGTCACATGGCTAGTAAGTGTTAAGTGTCTGAGGCCAGATTTGAACTCAGATCCTCCTGACTGCAGGGCCTGTGCTCTATTCACTGTACCACCTAGCCGCCCCTCTTTCTTCATCTTTTAAATGAGGGATGAGGAGGAGATGACCTCAAAAATCCTTTCTATTTCCAAATCTATGATTCTGTGAACATAGTCCAAAGCTGAGAGTAAAATGATCAGTCAATGGAACCAGGCAGTATACCCCAAGGCTTGGGGTAAAGGGGCAAAAGTGATGCATTTCTTGCTTTTGAATAAGCTTGGATCAACCAAGGAAGGTAGACTGTACAATCTAGGTACATAGAGTATATATACAAACTATAAAAAAGATAACTTGAGAGGGATTGTACTACGAGCTCAAGGGATCAGTCAGGAAAGGTTCATGTAGGAAGTGGCTCAGGTTGAGACTTGGGGAAAACTAAGGATTCTAGAGGTTGAACTGAGGACATAGTGTGTTCCAGGCATGGGTCCAGCATCATGTATGAGGAGGAGGAAAAAGATGAACTTGGCTAGACCACGGCATTCATGAAGGAGAATGATGTGCAATAAGATGGGAAAGGCAGGTTAGGACAAGGTTGCATAGGGCTTGAAACAGATGCATTTAGATTTGATCCTAGAGATAGTAGGGAGCCCTGAAGTTTATTGAGCAGGAGAGTGACGTGGTCAGATCTACATTTCAGACAAATCACTTTGGCAGCTGTAGGGAGAGTGGATTGGAATAAGGAGAGATTTGAGGCAGGGAGAGCCATTTGGAGGCTTTGGGTCATTTGGAGGCAGATGTGGTCAATGAAAAACCTACCTAGACCAGAATCTCACTCGGCTTTGACATAAGGACATAACCAACAGCAAAATATATCATTTTTTGAGGTTTTTGTCTTAATTATTGGCATCATTCCTCTTTGTTGTTGTTCAGTCGTTTCTGACTCTTCATGGCCCCATTGTTGGTTTGTTGGTTTTTTTGAGGGGAGAGGACAAAGCAATGGGGGTTAAGTGACTTGCCCAAGGTCACACAGCTAAGTTAAGTGTCAAGTGTCTGAGGCCAGATTTGAACTCAGATCCTCCTGACTCCAGGACAGGTGCTCTATTCACTGCACCACCTAGATGCCCCTGGGGGTTTTCTTGTCAAAGATACAGGAGCAGTTTGCCATTTCCTCTTCCAGCTCTTTACAGATGAGGAAACTGAAGCAAACAGGGTTAAGTGACTTGCCCAGGGTCACACAGCTAATAAGTGTCTGAGGGTGGATTTGAACTTGGGAAAATGAGTTTTCTTTACTCCAGACTCAGTGGTCACTTAGTTACCCCATCATACCCCTACCCACATTCTAATCCGATGGTGTGGAGATGCTCCTCAGTTCTACAAGGTGTGAACAAGTACAAGATCTAGTATGCAGATCAATCAGGAGTGGCAGCTAGGTGGCACAGTGGTTAGAGTGCCAGGTCTACAGTCAGGAAGTCCAGAATTCAAATCCTACCTCAGATACTTACTAGCTGTGTGACCCTGGGCAAGTCACTTAATCCCATTTGCCTCTGTTTCCTCATATTAAAAACATGGATAATAACAGAATCTACTTCACAGGGTTGTTGTAAAGATACAATAAAACAACTTCTGTTCATCACTTTTTAAACCTCAAGACCCATTGTGGTAGTTGTTATTTCAGCCTTTTCCCAGTTCTGTCTGACTCCTCGTGACCTATTTGGGGTGTTCTTGGCAGAGATACTGGAGGAGTTTTCCATTTCCTTCTCCAGATCATTTTGCAGATGAGGAACTGAGGCAAACAGGGTTAAGTGACTTGAAGTGTCTGAGACTGGATTTGAACTCAGGTCTTCCTGATTCTAAACCCAGTCTTCTATCCACTGTGCCACCTAGCTGCCCTATATAATGGTTACTTCTTATTATAATGCTAATTACAATGATAAGGTAGCTGGTGTTTCAGTGGATAGAGCGCTGGGCCCTGAGTCAAGAAGACCTGAGTTCAAATCCGTTCTCACACATTTCCTGGCTTTAAGAACCTCAGCAAGTCACTTAAAACTCTGATTTCCTGACAAAGAGATCCACTGGATCTCCTGGAGAAGAAAATGGCAAACATCTCCAGTATCGTTGCCAAGAAAACTCCATGGAAACTGTGGTCCGTGGGGTCATGAAGAGTCAGACGTGACTGAATGATGAATAACAATAAAGTGGCAATCACTATTATTAAAAGTGCGTCATTCAAAAACTGGCCGAGGCAGCACTAGAGAGGCTCCTGACCAGGCTGGGAGGGTGCGGACCAGAGGGTGAGGACTTTTTCAGCCATAAAAACCTCTAAAGGATGTCTACTGAGTCAGGACGGGGCTGCAATTTACAGGACTGTCCACAGTGATAAAATCCCACATCCCTGAAAGAAATATGGATGTGACTAGAACAGCTAATGTGTACGTCACAATTCAAGGTTGTCAGCACTTTATGTACATGACCTCTATATCATGAGGGTAGGACTAGAGTTATTACTCTTCCTGTTCTGCAGGTAAGGAAACCGAGACTCAGACAGACAAAATCACTGACTCTTGATCGATTAACTAATAAGTGTCAAAAGGGATTTTTGAACCTAGGTCTTTCCTCACAGAGTACAGAACTCTTTTCACATGTTGCTTCACCAGTTTGGAAGGAAAAAGTTAGGATGTTAGGAAGTTAGGAAGGAAAAAGACAATTTCCAGGAAATAAAAAGTCCAAAGACCTGTGATTGAGGCCAATGTGGATGGTTTTGCCTTGTTACTTTCCTACCTCAGTCTTTCCACTGGACTCTAATGCCTCTGGAAGAGAGTGAGGCTGATGACTTTGCACAGCCGTGTCTCAAATCTGATTCGCTTGCAAGTCAATAACAATTGGTCTTCTTTGAGAATCAAGGAAAAACAACAACAGCATCTCTAGGAAAGATAGATCTTAGCTGGGTCATGGGTGACTTGTCATCTTTAATAGTCTCACTGACCTATTTTACTTAATATAAGAGGTTGCTCACTATTTATTGTAAAGTTAATTGTTCGTCATCCCATCATGTTATGCTTCTAATTCTTCAGTTTATCAGTCTTTCTTTTTCCTCACCCCTTCTCAGAAATGAGTATTGAATAGTGAAACCTAATTTGAGGTAAAAGGGGAAAGTCAGTATTACTTGGTAAAAATATAAATAAGAAAATTAAAAAAGAAACAGTTTTATTACTTTCACGTAAATCATGTATAACATTACAAAATAATCACCAAATGGGGTCAAATAAGTGAAATGAGAAAGTTAATAAAATATAATTCATGATGTCTGCATTATATAATACGGGTTTGTGAACACTGAGGTCTTAAATTATACAGTAATTATCAGAATGAGAAGGTGAAGGCTTCTGGGAGAAATTCTCAAGTCTATCTTTGATAAGGGCTGCTGATTTTAAGACTACATTTTCTTAATTCAGAAGTATAACCCTAAAAATTCATAGAGGAGAAAATTTGCTTCCTACCTGCATAATTTTAGGCAAATCACAACCTCTCTGTTTCTGCATTTGTACAACAAAGCAGATGAACTAGATGACCTCTAAGGTCACTTATCATCCCAAATCTATAATCCTATAGAATTTTTTTTTCCTTTTAAATGACTTGTTTATTTACTTTTTTTTTCTTTTAAATGACTAGTTTATTCACTTTTAATTTACAAGATTCGGTTCCACATTCACCTGAGTTTCAGATTTTCTCCCCTCCCTTCCCCCCCACCCCGTGGTGGTGTGCAGTCATGTATAGGATCTGCAAATACTTTCACATTGTACCATAGTTTGGTTATATAGAAGGG
>JAQQSU010010282.1:0-12465 GCA_028627135.1 Pseudochirops cupreus | reverse complement strand
GGTCTTTCATGAATGGGTTGGACCAGATGGCTGTGGAGGTACCTTTCAACTTTCAGATTCTACAATTCTATTAAATCCCAGAACTTAAAGCACTGAAGGCAGATATTAGCAAAATGACTCAGACCAGAGGCAAAGTAGAATTCCAGGTCTCTACTCTTTCACTGATCAAAGTAACTGACTAGCACAAAGCCTGTTATCTAAGTTAGTCCTATTTCTGCATTATCCCACATGAAGATCTATCATCTATGTGTTGTACATCATGTAAAATGACAAGTTTACTTGTCTAGTGAGGCCCCAAACCTAACCTCCATCTTCCTTCCAGGAAGCTTCAAGGCTGGGAGGAGTGAGAATGGAACTTGGTAATATTCAAAAAACTCGATATGATCAATGCATTTTCCATATTTCAGTGTAAGGCCTCCTGAGGTGCTACAGACCATGCAGTCCATTTCTCACGAGCATCTATGACTGACATATAAAGATGCAAGGGTATCAATAACTGAAATTCCTTACATGATCTCAGTAATTTTCTTTCTTCCAAGAACCTCTAATCCATATAACATGTAAAGGTGTCAATAAGAAATACCACTGACCTTCCCACCCACGGTCTAGTTCTTTTTGCTTGCACAAAAGTTTATTGGTGAATCTTTGAACTGACTTTTGAGTGCTAAAACATCTGGATGAATTAAAAAAAATAGCACACCATTTGTCTTTCTAAGACCAAATAAGTGAGGGTTTTTTTTTGTATATTTAGAAACATTCAGATGATCAGGAGAGTTAGAAATAATCATGAGCCAAAGGGATTGGGATCTTGATCAAGGAAATAGGACTATATCCAATACCTCCAAGGCAATTTCTTTCTATGCACTGAGGTAGTTACTGTGAAAGATGTAAATTAGTCAATAGCTTTAGTCCAGAAGGATGAGGCTGAAGTCTTTCAGGTCATTGGGATCATTGTTTAGTATAAAAACTTATAATAAATGCTTTTTTTCTTCATCCCCAGCTGCTGCTAAAGGGAGTTAATACTGTATCACTGACAAACATTTATTTTACAAACTGAGATTTAAAAAAAAAATTGAATCTAATGGAGAAAAGTGTATAAAAATATAAAGGGGATAAATTGGTAGATTTGTTTATTTTGCTATTATACCATTGATTGCATCCAGTGTCAGGGCTACTCTTGGGAGAAGAAGACTGGAGAAGCAATTGCCTTTGTGAAAAGAAAATATTTATTGTTCTTTATCTGCTCCCTCACTGACAAAATCTAAATACATGAAAAAAGCATCTAAGGTAAAAAAGACCATGAATTATTGTCCACACTCAATTCTTGAGAGGGGAGTGAGGGCATATAGCTGAATTGCTGTGAAAAAGGCAAAAGCATGAAATTGTGGTGGGGTGAGACTGATAGCATAACTAACATTATTTGGAAAAGAGTCTGAAGTTCAAGACTGGCACTTGCAAGAAACCCAAGCCAGGGGCCAAAGATTTCAGTTTAATCATGGGAGCAATGAAATGATGAGAAAGCAGGTTCTATTTTTGATCAGTACCATAAAAACGATAATTCAGGAGCCATTGGAGAGCTAGCCAAAGTCAATACTTGGCTCTGACTCAGTTCTATTTTACTTTGGGTCCAATGGACTGAACTGGTTGAAAACAGATAATTTTTACATAGAACCAATTCAGGAGTTTGGGGGTAAAAAAGAAGATTGCTTTTTGAATTGCCTTTTAAGTTCATTTTCTTACTTAAGGACTACATGCCCCTTGGTGCTACAGTCCCTTAGTTTCACTGCAGCCAAAGCTTGAGTCTTGGTCCGAGTCTATAAATAATGTTGTCCCAAACTAGGCACTATAATTTGAGAGCCATCTAAGAGGCTCCCTAAATACTTCTACCAGCATTGCATTGATTTATGTCTAAAAATCTCACCCATTACAACCACCCTGTGGGTAAAGGCATTGAAGGCTCCCATTAAAATTTGAATGTATTACCTGAGAGGGTACTTCAATACCACATGGGTTCCATGATTTTATTGATTTAGGTATTTTGTCCAATAGTGCATATCAGACCCCCGTCTATATCTTCTAATCCTGTGAGATCAACATTTTCTTACTAATCCATAAAGTAAGATGTATCCAAGTCTGGAGGTTTCCCTCTATGCTTAGTAACCATTATGGGCACTTGCCCTCCTATCATCCTTTGGAAAGTCCATCTCATGTTCTAAACATACATTTTGCTACTTTACACATGCAAATAATATTTGACAATATGTTATAGACTATTTATTGTAGACATTGAAGTTGCTTACTGAATAGAGTGCTGGACCTGGAGTCAGGAGACCTGAGTTCAAATTCAGTCTCAGATACTGGCTTGGGTATATGCCCTGATCAAAGCACTAAATCTTTGTCTGCTTCAGTTTTCTCATCTGTAAAATAGAGATAACAGTAGCTACTACCTAGGGTCATTGTGAAGATCAAATGAGATAATATGTGAAAAGTGCTTTGTGAACCTCAAAGTGCTACATAAATGCTAGCTATCATTGTTGTTTATGCTCACATTATATTCTCTTTGTTTACTCTCACATGTGTTTATACATATTTTCATTGTCTTTTAGGTCAGCTGTAATTTTGATTTTTCAGATTCTGAGTTTCCGTGATTTCTATCTATACAATATCATCAGAAGAATATTGATGTTAAAAATATTTTTTTTCTTCAAGAAATAACCTGGGATTATGCATACAGCTACAAAATTTCCCAATCCAGTCTGCTCTATACCTTCTATTTATTAAATTCTGGATTTAGCTCTTTATCTGTTTCCAATGTCTGTTCAAACTACATAGAGCAGCAGTTCTCAACCTGTGGGTAATGTTCAATTTAAATACATCCTACACATCAGATATTTACATTATGATTCATAACAGTAGCAAAATTACAGTTATGAAGTAGCAATGAAAATAATTTTATGGTTGGGGGTCACTACAACATGAAGAACTGTATTAAAGGGTCACAGCATTAGGAAGGTTGAGAACCACTGATGTAGAGCCTCCTCCCCAAATACTTTGAGAATGTGGGTGTGTATATTTGACAAATGTTGATATATGTACACGTTGCCTCCCTCAATAGAAATTAAGGTTTTTGAAGGCAAAAATTATTTTATTTTATTTTTCTTTGTAACTCCAGGACTTGGCACAATGACTGGAATATAGGATATAAATTATTATCAATTGTTTGATTGACATGTATTGATGATCTCAGTGGACTGCCCATCCAAATTCAAAGGATAGGTATAGCGAGGGTAATCAGAAGACCCCACTACCATCTCTTGTGCTCTGACTAATATACATCCCAGTGAAGTAGACATGGAGCTAAACTGAGCAGGTCTCTTCTGGGGACATATACTCAGTGCTGAAGCCTTTGAGATGACTCACAAATCCCTTGGTTCCCCATGATGGCATCAGGGAATCAAAGGAGAAGCTGCATCAAAGAGGACTGGCTGCTGAACGAAGATCAGTTCATTCAGCAGACCTTTAAAAAAAATGAGCCTCCCCTTTGGCCTGATATCTCTTGTCTACTGATGTGGGGGTTCTGTAGGACCTCTTTCTTGGACTTCTCATGAGGGAGAAGGGATTACCCTCCAACCAATTGCCACAGCATTTACTTACATATCAGTGGATGCATGTATAGCCTAGGTAATACTGAGTCTGGAATTTGGGACTCTGACTGCATCTTCTGATTGTATTCCTTTCCTGATTCTTGTTCATTAAGTGACTAGAGAGCAATCGTGAGGCAGTTTACAGGCTTATGGGCAACCTTGAAAATTCAGGAGGTAGAGAACTCCTGGGTAACTTGGTCAGCACTGATTGGTAGCAAGAGGCATTTTGTGCAACTACAGTCAGTTAGTAGGTAATTATTAAGACTTACGTTCCAGGCACTATACTAAGTGCTGAGAATAGATAAAAGGAAAGGTGGAATTTTAGGTGGGACCTGAAGCCAGGGAAGCCAGAAGGTGGAAATGAGAAGGGAGAAAATTCGAGCCAGTGAAAATGCACAAAATAGGGAGATAGAACCTTGTGAAAAGTTCGGCAAGGGAAGTCATTGGTCACTGGGTGACCAGAGAGAGTATCAATGGAATGATAGAGAGAGTATCAATAGGATCTCAGTATCTGTAGTGAACAGTTCTTCTATTTGGAATAATAAATCTTTTGAGTGGATAGTCTGGGTATTGCTATACCATTTCACAGGGATATAGAAACAAAAAAGTTAACCAATTTGCTCAAGGTAAACTAATTTAAAGGACAAAGACTAAAATCTTGATCATCTGAATAAATCTGGGACTAGGAATAGGTTGGACAATTTTAGGCATGGCCCGATGAGGGCACACTTTTAAAGATTTTTGTGGTTCAGTTGTTTTAGTCACGTCCAACTCTTTGTGACCCCATTTGGGGTTTTTTTGACAAAGATACTGGAGTGGTTTGCTGTTTTTTTCTCCAACTCATTTTACAGGTGAGAACCTGAGGCCAACAGGATTAAGTGACTTGCCCAGGGTGACACAGCTAGTAAGTATATGAAGCTAGATTTTAACTCAGGAAGATGAGACTTCCTGACTCCAGGCCTAGTACTGTATCCATGGCACCACCAATTTACTCCTTCTTGTGTTACTTTTTATCAAAAGCATCCATTCTCCATGGAGTATAGGTATTCATTTTCTGATATTTGCCATGCAAATTGACATATGTAAAAACATAGTGTTAGGATTGTGAAAGAGAACCCACCATGTTGCATGGACCCCCTATTGTGGAATTATAGGAGGATAAGGACAAGAATCACATAGGTTGGTAAAATATAGATGGGTTGTGATCTGCATCTTTGGAGAAAGTAACCGTATTAATGAATTCATGTATCTTTGGAGTGTTAGAATATGTTAGGTTGTATGTGTTATAGTGAATGCTCAATGCCTCTGGGAGGCTGGAACTGTAGAAGGCTTAATTTTCAAATGGAAGGGAGAAAAAAATTTCAAACCATGCCTACAATGCATGGTGTCTTGTCTCATTTCTTCTACCAACTCCCAGTCTAAGACTATTTCTGCTACCTCATATTAATATTCATTCCTACCACAGCACATATTTGGAGTGGAAAATGCTCTGAGTGTGTAGACATAAGTCCTAGGTTCAATTCCTGTCCCTAGTATTATGTGACCTTGGACAGATCATTATCTCTCTGACCTTTACTTCCCTTATCAGTAAAATAAGGGCAATAATCCTTTCACTTCTCCACCCTACAAGATGGCTGTGGGGAAACCTGTACTCCAGACCATTGAGGGAACTAGAGGTATTCAGCTTAGAGAAAAGAAAACTTGAAAAGAAAACTCGATTACTGTGTTTGAGCATGTGGAAGGAAGGGGAGACTTGACCTACTTGGCTTCAGAGAGAGGAATAAGAAGCAGCAGTCAAAAGATGCAAAGGTAAGTATGGGTTTGATGAAAGGAAAGAAGATGATGATGGTGGTGATTTCATCTAGTATTTTCATAGTGTTTTAATATTTGCAAAAGGATTTATAAGTATTATCTCATTTGATACTGACAGTAACCCTGTGAGGTAGATATCTTTTTTCAGATAAAGAAATTGAGGCAGACAGGTTTTTTTTTCTCTTTTGTTCCTAACAGTCCCTCTAACTATGCCCAAATGGGATGGTCTATTTCAAAAGATAATGAATTCCCTGTTACTAGAGGTCTTCCAATAAACCCTGGATAATCACTTCTTGCATTGGACTAGATGCCTCTGAGATCTCTTCCAACTCTGAAATTCTATGAAATAGGAGTTATTGTTATTAGTTTAGCTGGTTATTTACTCAGGAAAAATCTAGATCTTAAGGAAATAGATCTTCAGTATAAGGATATTGTGATACAGAAGAAGGGTGTCCAGATAATTGCTGAATATAGGATTCTGTCTAGAAGGAGCTCCCGGACAAACAGAAAATGAGTAAGGTCTGACTCCCTTTCATGGATGGGGAGTGGGGTGGGGTGGGGGACACAGAGGAGGACTCCCAACATAATTTATCAAAACATAGGATTTAGGACTGGAAGAGGCCTCAGAGATCATCCAGCAAGGGTTCTTAACCCTTTTTGTGTCCTAGACCCCTTTGGCAGCCTAGTAAAGCCTATAAACCTCTTCTTAGAATGTTTTAAAATGCATAAAATATTTAAGATTGAAAAGAAACCAATTAGATTAAAATATAGTTATCAAAATATTAGAAGAAAAAAAGTTGACAGACCACAGCTTAATAACCCCTGATGTTGTCCAAACTCCATTTGATAAATAAGGAAACTGAGGACCAAAGACCAAAGAAACTGAATAGCTTTAGTATATAGCAAAGGAGGGAAAGAGATAACACAGTCTAGTCACCTCTTTGACTACACCACGTGAACTGTCTTTCCTTTACTTACCCTGTTCCCATTTACTAGTCCTATCTGTAGATGAACAGTGTTATGGAAACAAATAGCCTGAAAATCCTTGAGCAGCCAGACATAGTCTGGCTGCCAAACCGAAGCTGGACAGCTCTCCCCCTCCTCACCCTCCCCCCCCCAGACATGGGTCTGACAAACTCTAAGGGATACAAGTAGCTTTCACATCTAGACTGACACATCTTTGCTAGTCTGGGAAAGAGGCTGGCCTTGCAGAAGGGAATGGGGGCATCGAGCTGCCTAGCTCAACTGGGATGTCACAGTAAAAAAGAAACCCTATGTCTGGGTGGAAAGCCTGGAACCTGAGAGAATGCAAACAGAATGCATAAGGACTGGGGTTTCATCTTCTTTTGCTGACCCCTTTGCTGCTCATATCCACAGCTCCTGGGTCTGCCGGGCATCCCATACAAAATTATGAGGTTGGCATAATCTGTTTTCTAAATGTTTCCCTCCTCTCTGCTGCAACATCGTAGTCTGCGATTTGCTCCTCCTACAGATCTTTATGCTGCTCCTCAGTGACACATTCCTCTCTCCTTTTGTCTTCCCCAAAGCCAGACCTGTTTTCTGCAAAGCAGTCTAGACATTTGAAACTTATCTGTGCTGAAATTCATCCATTTAGGCCTGGAGTGTGTGTTTCTCATAGTGACATTTTAGGTAAACTTGCTAATCTAACCCAGGGGTGGGGAAGCTATGACCTCAAGGCCACATGTGGCTCTCTGAGTCCTCGAGTGCAACTCTTTGACTGAATCCAAACTTCACAGAACAAATCCCCTTAATAAAATGATTTGTTCTGGAAAACTTGGACTCAGTCAAAAGGCCACACCCAAGGACCCAGAAGGCCACATGTGGCCTCAAGGGTAATGCTAATGGGAGAGAGAGGGCTAGAGAAGATCATATTAGAGTCCTTCCATAGTGCCCTATTTAATAATGATACTGGACATTTAGATAGCTTTAAGGTTTACAAAGTACTTTACATGCAGTATTTCATTTGATCTTCATAACAATCTTAAGAGATACTGTTTTTCCCATTTTGCAGATGAGGAAGGCGAGCCTTAGAGAGGGTAAGTAATTTGCCTGGTCACTATCAGAGACAGTGCTTGAACCAAAGTCTTTATTCTTTGCTGTGCTTTTTAAAATCACCTCCAGATTCATTTTTTAATTTTTTTATCTTTTATTTTCCTGTCAACTTCATTTCCAAATACACGGTGTCCCAAAAGTCTTGTTCTATTTAAGCTTTAACAGCTTAAAACCAAGCTGAAGAGGGAGTGGGGGAAAGGAATATACATGAGTATCCCAAGAGTCTTAGTGAAGTTTCCTTTTCCTCACCCTCTCTGCAGTTGATTATCACTTGTAACAAAGAATAAAAAAGAAAAATTATTTTAAAATCAGTTCATCAAAACATCAACTGAGTCCGACAATCCCACCTAGTCAAAGAAGGGATGAAGGTGCATTTTCTCACTGCTTCTTTGGGTCCAGCTTGAACTCAGGTCTTTCTGATTCCAAGGCCAGTAGCCCATCCACTATAACACTTTGCATCTCTAGTGGATCAGAATAGTGAATTTCTGGAAGATGGACCCTCTGTTGTCTGACACAGAGGAGTGACTGTAATACTTAAACCATGGAAGACCAGTAGAATTACCTGGGGGAGTGTAAGATTTTATGGTGTCTCTTGGCAATTAGCCATTTATATATAGCATCCTATACCTGCTTCCACCCCCATCAACTCACCAGAGTTTGAGAAGGGGGATTAAGAATGAAACCTTATTTTAAAGTCAATTTCCCATCACTACTCCACTGTCTTCAGTGAAGTGGATCTTTAGTCAAAGGCAGCTAGGTGGTACACTAGATAGAGTACCAGGCCTGGCATCAGGAAGACTCATTTTCCCAAGTTCAAATCTGACCTCGGACTCTTATTAACTGTGTGACCCTAAGCCAGTCACTTAACCCCATTTGCCTCAGTTTTCTCATCTATAAAATGAGCTGGAGAAGGATATGACAAATCACCCCAGTATTGTTGCCAATAAAAACTCCAAATGGAATCACAGAGCGTGGGACACAACTGAAAAAAATAATGACAACAAACCACCTCTAAGCAGGTAGAGAGCACGAAGGAGAGCTGAGATACTTACTTTTCTTTACGAATGATATGGCTAGGTTAATCAAAATTGGGTCATTCCAGGGTCAAGGACATGATCTTAAAGGACCGAGCCCATAGAGTAATCCAGGAACCAAGATCAGATTAGCAGAACAAAGTCAAAAGTCCTGGAAGTGAAGATTCAGTGAATAAAGCCAATCTAGTCATTTATAAATTAATGCCTCCTTAGCCAGACACATAGTTTACCTTCTAATTCTTCCTAGCCATATCCTAAGCAGCATCTAGACATCTCCACCTCTGAAAAATACCTGGTTTGAGATATTCTGTGAGTCAAAATTCACTCAAAACCATAGCTCATGAGCCCCCACAAATGTGTTCAATTTTACCAGACAATGAGCGCACTATTTGCAACAAAAACATTTAATCAAACAGTATAGCAAATGAAATGGTAAGAAAACGTTCACTTATCTACATAAAGAATATGCTTTCCTACAAGTTACCATATCTTCAGCGGGGACATAGAAGGATGGTTCAAATAGTAAACACAGTTTGAATGTAACCAGGGAGCATGTATAGGATATATAAGTAATACTATAACCAAGGAACACACATGGAGTTCATATATGTAAGAGACACATGCAACCAAGTGACACATGTTGCCAGGATAACTCATTACTCCAATGTTCGCAGAGCTGCTGATGTCCTCTGCTGAGTTTCACCTTAAAGTACTCTGGTGGCATCTGCCATGTATCACTTCTCTGCTGGCCTTATTGTAGTAGATTATCCTGTAAACATCTCTTGGGCTTCAACTCTTAAAGGTTTTCTGCTAGACTCATCTATCCACTGCGCAAGCCTTTTTTCTTTCTAAATGGAAAGTTCTTTTCTGTGGTTTTCACCTTGTCATCTTAACTTCTAGACCTTATCAACACAGTGTACATAGAGAGCACAAAAATTAACAAGTACTGTTTTTATATAGTACAAATAGTACTTGTCTGATTGTTCACATTGAATTGTCACTGCACTTGCCAACGCCACTAGGTAGGCAACTTTAATTCCAACTCTCTCTCTCTTTCTCTCTCTCTCTCTTAAATTTTCTTTCTTCACCTCCATCAAATTTTCTCACCATCCCTCAACCCCTGTTGAGTCCTTAGGACATCCAGCTGAGTAGCATGACTTTCTTCAGAAGGGCTGAGAAAGGTTCTCTATTTAGATAAAAGATCAGAGCAAAATGGCCTACTTTCCTTTATACAACATAAATGCTGATCTGGATTTAAAATAAATAATAATAAAAGGGACAGTGTCAGAAGCTCCATCTACAAAGGCGTTGAAGAAAGGGTTTATAGTTCACCAAAACTTTTTTTTTTGGAGAGTCCCATCCTGAATTCAAACCTTTTTCAAGGCAGCAAATGGAAAACCTGGCCAGAATGACTCTGAACTTCATCATTGTAACATCAAAATTGCGAGTCAGGGCATGGAAGCAATTTAATTTTTTTAGAAGTCAATAAAATCAGTTTTTAAAAAATCCCTGACTCATTTTGTGGTATTATATACTTGTAGGATGATGCAAATTTTAACTTACCATCTACCAGTTTTCACATCATAAGATAAGCTTATAATAAGTACAAGTACATTGTTATGTTATGTTATGTCATGTCATGTCATGTCATATTATATTATAATATAATGTTATTACTTCATATAAGTAATAAGTAATCCTTTCTAATTTTATGCTTTTCTTTCCTGTCTCTTCCCCAAATCTCCTCTTACCCCAACTCCCCTCCCCACCTTTCTGCAAAATCAGACAACAAATGTTTTTTAAGCTTCTGTATAAGCTCTGTATGTGCTTGGTGAGGTGGAGGTGGGGGATACCAAGACGCATAAGCCATGCTCCCTGTCCTCTTCCTTCAAGACTCATTTTAAGTGCTTTCTCATTCAGGAGTCCTATCCTGGCTCTCTTCTTGTTAACACTATACTCTCCATCTGTTGTTTTATCTTATATGTTCTGATTTATACATCCTGTCTCCTGGAGCAGTATATGAAATCCTTGAGGATAGGCTCTGTTATTGTTAATGGGATTGGGGGGGGGGTATTTTTTTATATTTCCAGCATAGTATAGTGCCTGGCACATGATAAGTATTTAACAAATGCTTATCAATTGATTAAAAGGACTTGAGTTCAAATCTCAAGCCTGATAATTACTACCTGTGTAACCTTGGAGAAGACACATGCCCTCTCTAGGTCCCAGTTTCCCCATCTGTAAAACAAGGAAGTAGGACTAGATAGTCCCTGGGGTCCCTTTCAGCTCTAGATCCATAACCTTTAATGAAGAGCTCACAATTCATCTGAGGAGAGAAGAAATCCTCATGGGGAAAGTTAAACAACTGAAAACAAAACAAAAATAGAAGTGCCACAAAATGCTAAAGGAGAGATTGAGACAGCAACTGGTCCAGGAGTCCAGAAGATGAAGGGGGCATAGTGAGCTGAGGAGGGGAAGGAAAGCTTTATAGAAGAGGGACTTGAAGGCTGTAAAAGATATTGGATTGGCAAAGAGGGAAAGAGAGAATATTCTATGGGAAGGAAATGACCAAAAAAAAATCTCTCTTCTGACACTAAGGTTTAAAACAATCTGCTGTAACGTCTGCCAAAAGGAAGGAAACTCTGCGAATGTTTTTGAGGGTTTTTTGTTTGTTTCTTTTTTTCCACAAGAGAACAAGCCTTGCATCAGAGGCAAGCAGGATGACTCTGCAAAAGTCTGTGGCCTGATCAGTGTCAGGATCCCCAAAGAGACACTGTGCCCAGGGCATATACTCTTTCAACAGTCTCAAGGACAGAGCCTCATTGTCATTCTCCATAATGCCACCCTTCCAAATGAAATAACTCCCACCTGCCTGTGGGAATGACCTCTGGGTATCAGTAGCTCATTATTTTTAGTAGTTCCTAAGCCATTCGGCAGGGCCCAGCAACTCCAAGTGTGGACTGGCAGCAAACACATACCAGTGGGATGGCTGCCTTCCTGAATCAGCTGCAATGAAGCAGATAAATTGTTGAGAAGTTGAAATTAAAAGCTGCTCCTGCTATGTAGATGTTGGAGCTGCTGGAGAGGGGTGATATCTTCTCATTGATTCTTGCTCCAATTCTGACTGCATACAAATTAAAAAGAGAACCTGAAATTAAAAACATATATCTTCACTACTGTCTCATATATCTCATCACTTTTCAGTGTTCCTGCTGGGATTTATCCAAAAGAAATATACACACAGACACAGACATACATACATATATGCAAATGTATATTATATATGCACATAATATATGTTATATATACACATATACAAATGCATGTATATTACATGCACTGTATATACATGTATATACAATGCATATATATTACTGTTATGTAGTGAGCAGGAAGGAAAAGGAGAGGAGAGGAAGCATAACATAGAAGAAAGAGCCAGAGAACCTGGGTTCAAATTCCACCTCTATCATTTACTACCTGAGTGACTTTAGTCAAGTCAGTGACCCTCTCTGGGCTTTTTAAAATTCTTCATATGTAAAGGGAGATTGGACCAGATGACCTCTGAGGTAGGTGCTTTCTAAATCTATGATCTTAGGTACCCAAAATAACTACCAAACAAAGGGCTTATATTTCAGACAAATGATGTACATTTTAAATTTTCCCAGAACTACACGTCACTTCAGTTGCTATGCAGAGGGTAGCAAGGATGATATTAGTGGTCAGTCTGTATTAAAAGGTGACCCTATTGATCCACCATCAGCAGCACTTCCAATTAGAGTAACATTTCCCAGTAGTTGGGATGAGTTTTCATTGCTGTTCCATTCAAACTTTCTTTTTTTTTTAAATATGAGATTCTTTATTAAATTTTTTTGAGTTACATATTTTCTCCCCGTCTTTCCCCC
>JAQQSU010010281.1:0-12465 GCA_028627135.1 Pseudochirops cupreus | reverse complement strand
AATTCTTCATAACTTTCTAGATCTGAAAATCAGTTGGTGCTGTGTTAGTAGAGCTGCCAGTTCAAGATGAGATAAGTTCCCAAACCTTTCTCCCAATGCCTCACCTCCCTGAACATACCCTGAAGCAGGATCTGTTTAATATGAGTAAAGCTCTTCTGAAAATGATCACTGTAGATCCTCCCCCCAATCTGTTTTTTTTAAAGATGATGAACCCAAGACTCAGAAATGAAACGAATTACCCAACTTTGTTGAACTAACAATTGTGGAATTTAAAAACAGTTTTCCTCTCTCCCCATGGAGTAAGCAGGTGCCTCTTTCTCCCAACATGTGCCTCATACATGAGCCCACAGAGTATCAGAAATATCTGAGTGTACTGCTGCCCTCCCCCCCAACAGAGTCCATGCCCAAAGCCAAAGCCACAAGGGGCACCAGTTCAGGACAAAGCTTGGTGCTCACATATAATGGTAAATTTTGTAGACTGTTTGGTAGCTGAAATTGTCCTTGGAGATGCTGTTGTGGCCTGTGCGGCCATTGTCTCTGCCGAGGCCATTGTATCTGCAGCAGACGTCTTGTCTGAGGGCCTTGTACCTGCTGGGGCTGTTGACTCTGGATCTGATGTAGCAGCATTCTGTCCAGTTGCAAAGTCAATTTTAAATTTTGAGGCACTCACATTCTCCCCAATTCTAGGTGAGGGGTGAAAAACATCTGGGCAGTGGCCAGCTTTAAAGGTTAAGAAAGAGTGTCTCCCTAGGGTCTGAGTTTTGGGGGCCTTCTGTTTAGGAGGAGTACGAACCGCTTGGACAGAGAAATCGTCTGTCCTTCTAGGGACAATCTTTTGTCGTTTGTATGAAAGGGGAGAACAGACACACCTTGGCAACATTACAACTTTGGCTCCAGACCCCCACAATAAAGTGAGTCATTTGAATTTTTTGGTTTCCCAGTGCATACAAAAGTTCTGTTTCTGCTGTACTGTAGTCTATTAAGGGTGAAATTGTATTAAGCCTAGAAAAATATGTATAATTCAACTAAATGTTTTTGTTATGAGTCATTTTTACTTGTATCTAACTCTTTGTGAACCCATATGGAGTTTTCTTGGCAAAGATGCTAGACTTGGTTGCCATTTCCCTCTGTAGCTCATTTTGCACGTGAGGAAACTGAAGTAAACAATGTTAAGCGATTTCCCTAGTAAGTGTCTGAGGTCACATTTGAACTGAGAAAGATGAGTCTTCCTGACTCCAAGCCTGGCCCTTTATCCTCTGCAACATTTAGATGCCCCATTCCAAATATATCTTGTAACTAAAAAATGCTAAGCATCCTCTGGACCTTCACTAAGTTGAGATGTTTATTGCTGGTGGAGGTTCTTGCCTGCATGTTGATGACTGTGACTGATCAGGGTGGTGATTGCTAAAGTCCGTGCTCACTGTGGCCATTTTAAAAATAAGGGAACAATTGAAATTTGCCACATAGAGTCCTCCTTTCACTTAAACATGTAGAGGGCATTGTAGAGATATTAACTGGCCTTATGTCAATATTGTGTCTCAGGGAATTAGGAGGCACAAGGAGAAGGACAGAGATTGGGAACAGCCTAGAGGTGAATCGATCAGTCTACATGGAAAGAACATTTAGCGATTACATTAGCTGTCTTATGTGGGTGCAGTTTTTGGTTCCCGAAAGCAATTACAATGGTAACATTGGAGATCACTGATCACAGAACAAGATACAGGATATAATAATAATGGAAACTTTGGAAACATTGTGAGAATGACCAAAATGTGACACAGAGACCTGATGTGAGCACATAGTGTTGGAAAAAATGGTGCCGATTGGCTTGTTGGATGCTCAGGTGCCACAAATCTTCCATTTGTGAAAAGAAAACCAAAGAAAAGAAAACAAAATATCTGCACAGCAGAATAAAAGTAAGGGAGGCAGGTCTGTCTGTGGGAGGGCCTGGGTAGGAGGGTGGTGAGTTTCCCCCCCCCTTCCAGAAGGCCCCATTGTGTTCATTCAATAATTAATTCACTGATCAATTTAGTAAATTCACACATTGATTCCACAGATTGTAACCTCTCCCCTTTTCTTTTCTGAATCCTTATTTACTTTAGGACTCAGGCAATGACAATTTGAATACTTTTTTAAACTAACTTTTGGCTTTTTTGTGTTCTTTTATATTTTATATATTTATACTTACGTAATATGTGTATATATATTTATGATATATACATATCCATTCATTATGTACAGAGGCATGTATATCTTTATATATCCTTGTCTCTCTCTCTGGCTCTTTCTTTTTTTCTCAGTGTAGTTCAGTTCTTTTCTGGGAGTCGAGGTGAGGGACAACTTGTATTCTGACAGAGTTGCCTAGACATTGAGAATTGAAGCTTTGCCATTTAGTTGCTTCTGTTGTCTCTGTGACCTCATCTAGATAAGGAAACTGAGGCCAGTGGGGTCAAGTGACTTACCCAGGGTCACACAGTTAATACGTGTGAGAAGCAGCACTTGAACTAAGGTCTTCCTGACTCCAGATTTGATGACTCCCCAATGTTCCACTCCTCCCACTTACACTGTGCCCCCTCCCTACCCCAATCCTGTCTCCATCAGGTTTTTAAAGAAGTGGCCAAGAAAGCATGAAAGAGCACAGGGAGGCAATGATGTCTCAGACTGTGTGTTTTCTGGAGCAAGAAACAGCATGTAGGAGGGGAAGGAGATCTGAATGCTGCCACCCACAATGGCTATTTCTCCTTTTCTTTCTTTCAAACTTGAGAGACTTGTGATCTGCCCCTTGGGTTGCTTGGCACAGAGAAGTACTACAGTCATTCGAGTTGTGTCTCTCTCCTGTGTAGGTGAATATAATGGATCTGGGGAGTCTGAGTCCTGTGTTACCAACCGCAGTGGTCTGAGAATCTCCCTGGGATGAGGGGCAATGCCAGTGATCAGCCTGGGAGCAGAAGCAGGGATCCCACAAGGGAAGGTTCTGAGTGCTGCACACTGCCAGCTGTTGTGAGGTCCCCTGGTCTGGGAAAGCAGAGAAACGAAGCTCTCTCCAAATCATTTATCTTCTCTGTTTTTACTCTGAGGTTTAGGGCTTGGATCCAGGAACACAGGTAGAAATTCTCATGGAAGAAATGATTTTAAAAATTCCACAAGAATTTTTAATTGATATGTCACATCACCCCTAAGCTAAATTCAGAGCCAAAAGCTTGGGCAGGCAGAGCACCCAGGCAAGCCATGAAGGCTGTGGGGAGGCCACTTGCTTGGTGGCTTGAGCAGAGCTTCTCCTGGTGGGCATCAGTGATACTGGACTCCTGTTGTGAGCTCTGGGTGAGTTAGTAGAAGTTGTTTCATTCTTGTTATTTGTAAATACCATTACCTGACTCAGTGCCTGGCACACAGTAGGTACTTAGTAAACGCCTCATGATTGTGAACGCTATGATGACATCACTGAAGTGCCTCATCTGTTACATAGGGTACTGACAAAGAGTCACAGACAGTCCTTGCAGGTAAACAAACACTCATGGAAAATCTCATGTAATGGAAGTACTTTCAAATATAAAGAAATATCAGGTACATCGGTGTCCTCAAGATTATATTCTAATAGGGGTGAAAAGTCTTTAACACAAATAACTGAAATCAGAGGCATTATGACATGCTGAGATGATTAACAACAGCTCTCCTGCCTATAGAATTTCCCCCACAAGAGCCTTCTGAGGATGGTCATGCAAGTGTCATTAGTCCTAGAGAATCAAAAGAAAATTCACAAGGGAGGTATTTTTCCCAGCCCCTTTATGGGCTGCAGGTGCAAATTAGGAGGGAGAAGTCTCAGACCCAGGCATGTCAATGGAGAGAGATCCCATAGCATTCTGTCTTTCACACTCATCCTTCTGTGGGTAAGTCTTTCAGATGAACAACTGAAATCATTCCGCTTCTGTATTGAGAAGTGTTTTCTCTATATCAGGATTTCTTTTTCTGGGGACCACAGACCCCAGGGGCCCATGCATGGACTTCGTGGGACTCATGAATTTGAACAGGAAATACTTCCCATCTTCATTGTTAAGCTAACTTTTGGCTTTTTTTGTATTCTTTTATCTTTTATATATTTTTATACATGTAATATATATATTTATGTTATATACACATCCGTTCATTATATACACAAGCACATATATCTTCAGATATCCCTGTCTCTCTGTCTCTCTCTCTGTCTGTCTCTTACTCTCTCTTTTTCTCAGTGTAGTTCAGTTCTTTTTTGGGAGTGGAGGAGAGGGACAATGTATCCTCTGACAGAGTTGCCTAGACATTGAGAGGTGAAACTTTGCTGTTTACTTGCTTCTGTTGTCTCTGTGACCTCATATAGATAAGGAAACTGAGGTCAATGGAGTTAAGTGACTTGCCCAGGGTCACACAGCCAGTAAGTTTCAGAAGCAGCACTTGAACTCAGGTCTTCTTGACTCCAGACCTGGCTCTCTATCCCCTTTGCTACCACTGCCCTTGAGGGCTTTGGAGCACCTCTTTAAGGTGAAGTATCAGAGAAGGTGCTAACTACCTTCATTTGTAGAGGGTATTTCCACACCCAGTTGGTTTCCTTTCAAATAACAACTTTTCATAGCAGTGTCAGGATATCTACAAATGGTCCTCTTTACAAGTATTTGTAGAATTTAGATTTTTCCTGTTAACATCGAGGAGGGTTCAGAACCTGAGCTCCAGAACATGTGCTGTCATATGTTTAGTTGTATTTCCTGGGAAGCCATCAGATGGTATGAGAGTAAAGGTATGGTAGTAGAAATACTTTGTTTCTCGCTTGTTGTGAATTTTATTCATCTTTATTCTAGGGGATTTAGACTAGTCTCTGGATCTGTGACTCTTCATACAGGGAACGCCTTGTTGCAGGAATTCTCATCTCTCTGTCTCTTTCACCTTTCTCTGATTTCTTTTCTCTCTTTTTCTCATTCTCTCTCCCTTTCTCTCTTTTCTCCAGGTTCCACCTACATTTTCAGGACTTTCTCAGAACCATTCCCTTTGTTTTTGTTTCTGTTTCTCTCTGTCTCTCTCTCTCTGTCTTTCTCTGTCTGTCTGTCTGTCTGTCTCTCTCTCTGTCTCTTTCTCTGTCTCTGTCTCAGTGTCTGTCTCTCTCTGTCTCTGTCTCTGTCTCCCTCTGTCTGTCTGTCTCTTTCTCTGTCTCTGTCTCAGTGTCTGTCTGTCTCTGTCTCTGTCTCTGTCTCCCTCTGTCTGTCTGTCTGTCTGTCTGTCTCTTTCTCTGTCTCTGTCTCAGTGTCTGTCTCCGTCTCTGTCTCTGTCTCTCTGTCTCTGTCTCTTTGTCTCTCTCTGTTCCTATCTCTTTCTTTTTCTCCCTTTCCCTAGCTCTTCCTCTCTCTCTCTCTCTCTCTCTCTCTCTCTCTCTCTCTCTCTCTCTCTCTTTTTCTCTCTCTCTCTTCCTCTCTCTACCTTTCTGCTTCACTGTCTGTCTTTTCTCTCTTTGGGGCAGTCCTTTTCTGGGAATGGGGGAAAGGGACAATGTATATTTTGAGCGTTGCCTTAAGCATTGAGAAGTGAAGTGACTTGCCTGGGGTTGCTTTCCCTGGTCTTCCTGGCTTCCCTCTCAGTCACCTCTTGCCAGGAGAGCTGAAGAAGGCCTAGAGGTGTCTTGGTCTCCTCCCTCCCACCCTGGCAAGTAGAGAGCTCTTATGAAGTGGGAGGGTCACTTTCACCCCAGTTGTTGTCCTCACTCCATATCTCTATGTACCTACTTCTCTCCTCTAGATGCCCTTCTTTCCAATATCTCTTTCTTTCAAGGCTTGGATTAGCCTCTCTTTCAGAAGGACGCATATTATCTATTAAGCTCTGCCTTTTGACTTGCTTATGGGAGAAGATATAGGAACATCACACCAAGGACCTTCAGGAGACAAGGAATGATTATTTTTGTTTGGTTGATAGTAGGATTGTGTCAATATACTAATTCATAAAATATAGCAGGGAGGAGTTTGGTTTAAAATATCTCTGTTATTAGTTGATATATATACATCTTTATATTTATATATATTTCAGTATAGAATACAGTCAATTATCATTAGATTTCAGTAAGTTAAATGCATTAATTTAAAATCCATATTTTACTTTAAAATGGAATGTAGGACCTTTTGGAGGTCCTAGACCTTTGTTGAAGGAGGGACTGGGGAACAGAACCATACTCACCAGCTCCCAGGGGAACTCTAGCCAGAGAAGTCATGAGCAGAAGAATTTGGAACTTAATTTTGCTCAAGAAATATGGTGAGTTTTCTTGAAGAGAAGGGGGAAGTGTTGATGGAGCCACCTGTCTGCCAGGGCACTTACAAAGATGTCAAATGCCAGTGGAATTTGAGAGGTATGTACCTTCCCTCCTTTGCAAGCTCCCTAATCCCCTCCCCTTCCTCCTGCCTAAAGCCATTTGCTAGGTCAGCAAGGGTTTTTTAGGGGGAGATGCCTAATTTTTTGGCAGTGAGGTCATGCTCAACAGGGCTGGCAACTGCCATCCTTTTCACAAGGTTTCAAATTATGGCTTCATCCAAAACTAGCCTTGGGGGCAGAAGGGGTTAGCTGAGCAGCTCTGGCCAAGGGTACTGAATGAGAGAGACCCTCTTCTCATTTGTCATTATTCTAATGGTAGAACCCTCTCCCTGGCCATCCAGAAACATGCTGGTTATTGTTCAGAAGTGGCTATAGGTGTTCAAATTGTACAACACCCTGACTCTGAATGGAAAAATTTCCAGTTCATGCCAGACTAAGAAAAGTATTCTAAAGTCTTCTTGAGAAAGAACTGATGAATAGAAGTGTTTATAGAACCATTTTACTTATAAGTTAATCCAGCTATCTATATATCTCTATTTGTGTGTAATGGTGGCCAGACTTCTAGGTTCAGGGTGGGGGAGAGGAAGAGAAAAAGGAAATAAAGACAAAAAAGAAATTTACATGGTGACTTCATTTTACATTTAAAGGAATTTGAACTTATGCATAACAGATTCTCAGTTTCATAGTTTCATTTGTAATTATCTTTTTTTTTAACATACTGTGTTATGGAAATTTATTCCATAAGTTAAATAAAATGATGAAAATATTTTACAAATTAAAAAATTAAGTAATATAATTTTAAAAAAGTTTCCCCAGGAAGTGAGGCTCATGTCTGAATGCCAGGTGCTCAGCAGTTCCATAGTCCTACCCTGCTCAGAGAAGACCTAAGTGCTCCCTGCAGCCATTTTCTTTGGGTACAAGAGAGATTGGGCATCATTTGTAAGTGATTCTGATTTTGGGAATTCCTTCTTTTTTTATCCCATGCACCAATTGTGCTCCATCTCTCCAGACAACCTGAAAAGTTTGGGTAAAGGAGACAAAAAAGCTAGAATACAAGTTTTTGTATTTATTTCCTTAGAGGGAGACAACAATAGCTTATTTTTTTGTACAAGAAGTCAGAAGCTAACTTCTGACTGCCTGAAGAAGAGAATGAGAGAGTTTAAATAAATTTTAGACCCATCCTATTTCAGGGTCATATTTATGATTACAAGAAAGGAATTTTCTTAATTAGACAAGAGAACTGAAAAGGTATAAATGGATTTTACGACCTAGAATGCCTGTTTTCTTTATCACTAACATGCCATAACAGAGTATGTGCCCACAGAATATCAAGATAAGAAATATTCCATCATTCAGGATAGTGTCTTGGGTTCAGGGTCTCACCATTGGCAGAAGAAAGAATGTTCTTATGTCAGCCCCATCCAGGGTTGTTGACATAGGAAGAGGTGTTCTCTGAGGCTACTCAGAGAATGAAGAAGCTGTTAGCACCAGGCTCTTCTTTTGGCCAATTAATTCAGGCCTTGGATTTTATTAAGGCCTATAAATCTGATATTCAATTAGTATCATTACATATCTCCCAGTCCCTGTTATTAGTTATTAGTTATTAGTTATAGTTATTAGAGCCAGACATTCTCATGAAGATCAACTCAGCCAAAGAGCACATCCACATGTAGGAGTCCAGTGGAGAGATCACTGAACCTGGAATCAGCAAGGTCTGAGTTCAAAATAGTTTCAGACACCTAATAGCTGTGTGACCCTGGCTCAGTGAATTCACCTCTGTCTGCCTCAATTTCCCGGTCTGTAAAATGAGTATATTAATAGCACCTCCCTCCCATAATTATTGTGAGGATCCAATCAGATCCTATTTGTAAAGAGCTTTGCAATCCTTAAAGCACTGTAAAAATGCTAACTTTTATTGCTGTGTCAGATCATAAAATAGCACTTTAACCAAATTTTATAAAGTAATGTCCTCCTTAGAGTACTGGACCTTTGGGATGGAATGTTAGATAATTCTTGAAACTGCCCACTCCGGCCTTGTTTGCTCTTTGCAGAGGCAAGAGGAGTAATTGTTACAATGGGAAGCCAGAAGATCCTGTGCTGATTCTGATTCTCTCATTGACTGGTAGAAGACAATGAAGGTTTTTTGGTTCTCTGCACTTCTGTTTCTCATCTTTGAAAAAGGGTCTGTGCCAGATGTGACCTTGTGTCCCGTCTAGGTATGGAACTTAGGAGTCTCTATTTACCTTCTGATTCAGGATGAAGGTAAAGGAAGGTGAACATCCCAGGGACTGTGGGACAGAGACCTCATTCACGACTTGCTGTAGGTAGTTCACAAAGTATATAACTGAATGTCACCTGCAACCTGGGAAGAAGTCATGGGAAGGTGCTTCATGCCTGGAGGGTCCAGTAGTATGAGAGTTGTTGAGGACACACAGATCACTTCAGATGTGCTGTGTTCCTGGGGTTATATCTTTTCATCTATTCAGTGATTCTCCATCTTCCTAATGGCGCGGCCCTTTAATACTGCTATGTGGACATATCTACATGTGGGTGGACCACATGCAGACACAGAGAGCAGTGGTATCTTGGTTCCTAAACCCACTGAAATATGTGTTTTTTGATGGCCTTAGGGAACCCCTGTGAAAGGGTCATTCAACCCCCAAAGGGATTGTGACGTATAGGTTGAGAATGGCTGATTTATTGGATACAGTCAGTCAGCCAAGTGTCAACAAGAATTTATTTGGCATTATGTAATGGGCACTGCCTTAAGGGTTAGGGACAGGAAAAAAGACATAACCCCAGTCATTGCTCAAGCAGCTCACATTCTAAAGGTGAAACTTCAAAATAACTCTGTACATACTATACATTGCTAAAGGCCAGTAATACCTGAACATGGTGGGGGAGGGAGGAAGTGTGGAAGAGTTCTAGAGAAGGTGAGGTTTGAACTGTCTTGAATGAATTCAGAGAAATCAGGAGTCTTAGGTGAGGAAGGCTAGCATTTCAAGTAGAGAAGATGGCTAGTGCCAAGGCTAGATCAAAGTCATGACCATCTCTTTGTTTAGGTGAGGTGGAGTGGAGGAATAGCTGATGAGAATTGTGTACAAGGAGAAACTGTTGAGCTGGGTAATTGAGGAGATATTCATATGTATTTTGAAGTCCCCTGTTATGAAGGCAGGAATAGGTTTAGAAACACCATGAGCCATACATGGGACTTATTAAAGCAGGAAGTAGAATGTCTTCAGGGTTGGTAATGAATAATGCACAGAAACTGACTGGCTGATATATTTGGATGGAATGAACCTCTAAGGAGGAAAGGTTATTGAGTGACAGTGGTAGAAGAAGAGTCTGCTTGGGGCAATGAGGAGCAAGGATCATTTCACCTACTCTACCATGACAAAGGAATCAGGGGCTATGAATGAATGCAATGAGAAAGGGTGGCCAGTAATGCTGTATCCTCAAGAGGAAACCAGTCTCTTTGAGGTCCACAAGTTGGAGGGAATGTGAAAGGAAACAAGTTAAAGAAGAAAGCAAGGTTATAACCTATGGAACAAACATTCTTGGGAGCACAGTGGAAGAGATGGGCAGCTTTAGAGTGGGAGACTGAGGGGTATGCATCGAGGACCATAGGAATTAAGGAGCAGTCAGTGAAGGACTGAGAAAGAGGTTTGTACAACAGCAACTAGGTATTTCATATGACAAATATGGTGAGACATTGGTGTGGTGGGAGTAGGCTCACCACTGAGGAATGAATTCAGAGAGAGGATCAGGGATGGAAAGAGATATTTTGAGAAGAGATTTTACTTAGAACGTTCTTGCTATTTTTCACTGTCCAACCTTGTGCCAGGTTGTGGGTGATGACTTTCCTGATACTTTAAACTGTTAGTGCCCCCCCCCACACCAAAGAAACTTAGAGACTGTGTATTTATTTGCATTTATAGGCCTTATATTTATTCTATAAATCCATCAACATGTATATTTACTTAATTTACATCCCATTGGATATGAGCTCTCTGTGAATAGGAGCTGTTTCATTTCATTTGTACTTCAGGTGACTAGCATAGTGCCCAGCTTATAGCAAGCCGTGATAAACACTTGTTGATTAACAATTGATTGATATACTGAGACAATCACTGACTTTCTTTGAGAAATCCCCAGTGTCATCCCTACATGTCATAAATTCTTTAGAATTCACATATTTATTTTGCCCCAGAAACCTCTCCTTCCCACTTAACTTTACCAAGAGTTTCTCATTGATCTCAGCAATGAGCTCACAGAACAGATATTGAGGGTGGCAGAAAACAGAAGAGAAAGGGGACATTGGATGGCACATGTTAGAGCCCTGTGAGCATTTTCTTGGCAGGTGGAGGCTGAAGTAGCTTCTTTGTTAGCCAATTAACTGATTGTATGAAGTGGTTAATGGAGTTAATAGATAAAGTACTGTTTTCAGTTAGGGAGGATTCTTATCTACAGGGCTCTCCAGAAGTAAGGCAAGAGAGGAGTTGTGGGTAATGAGGATCTCTTCAAGAGGGTCATTTAGTCTTATCTGTGATGGGGCTATAGGAAGAGTTGAATGGCAGTAATCAAGAGACATTTTCAGCAGTTGTGGCTGACTCGGATTTCTTGAGGTATTCTTTGGAGAAGGAGCTTCTGGTGGAAGATAGGTAAAAGGTTTCTTTAAATCTTTCAATATGGCAGTCACTGTGCTAAGCACTAGGAATACAAGCACAAGAAAAGATGATGTTCCCACTTTCAAGGAGCTCACATTCTATCAGGGAAAGACAAATCAGAAAAGGGACATGAGAAGCATGGGGGAGTGAAGGAGGGTAGCCACTGGGGCAAGAATGAGGAGGTGGAGCATTCCAGAGTGAAACTGGAGTTGGAAGGAAAGCAAGAAGCATGACTGGGACCCCTCATGAAATAGTGATACTGGTCAGAGTCTGAAGACAGTAGAGAAGAAGAAAGAGTCAGTGGCTATACTGAAAATAATACCCAAAGTTACAGCCAGGGAGAGTTGCAGAGAAAAGACATAACTGATTTTGAGGCAAGAGAAGGTCAGAGATGACTTTAGGCACTTTCCTACCTGGGGAGAAGGGGAAGTAAATGTTTATTCATAGTTATCTCCCCTGTAGCCCCAGAAGTCTGTCTCAGGAGAGTTCATGTCGGTTGGGAAAACTAAAAGTACAGACGAGGCTGAAACCACAAAATTCTGGACAAGTAGAACCAGAAACTTTTGTGCCAAGGAAAATAAAACAAATGTCTCAGGAGATTGTATGAAAGTGACTCTGCCTCAGCCCAGTTAATGAGGCCATTAAAGATGAGTAAAGTGGTTCAGTAAAGTAACAGGGTACAAAACAATCCTACAATATTTTAGCATTCCTATGCAGTACTAACATAATCCAAACAGAAAAGATGAAATGAGAAGTTTTATTAGAAAAAGAACAAAATTGTTAAAGATCTGTTTGTCAGCATGCCCAGGTATTTGTAAAATACATGCAAATAATGTACAAAATGCTCTTTACACATAGAAAGGAAGACAAGAGAAGAGATATTCAGTGTGCATGGTTGGGCTATAATAAAAATGGAGACACTATAGATTTAATGTTTTATCAATGAAATTTTGAATGGAATACTTTACAGAAAAAGACAGAACTAAAAACACCCTTAGAGGAAGAAGTGATTGAGAATTTAAATAAAATAATAAGGAAAAATTAGGAATGTATTGGGGCATATATTGTACTGCCACCTCAAATTGTATTGTAAAATAGTCATTATAAGAACTCTTGATATTCTGGACTTTTTGTTCTTCCAAATGAATTTTGTTACTATTTTTTCTAGTTCTATAAAATAATTTTTGGATAGATTCATTGGTATAGCACTAAATACATAATTTAATTTAGGTAAAATTGTCATTTTTATTATATTAGCTCAACCCAGCCATGAGCAGTTAATGTTTTTCCATTTAGTTAGATCTGACTTTATTCGTGTGAAAAGTGTTTTGTAGTTTTGTTCTTAAAGGTATTTGGTTTGTTTTGTCAGGTAGATTCCCAAATATTTTATAATGTCTACAGTAACTTTAAATGGGGTTTCTCTTACGATCTCTTGCTGTTCGACTTCGTGGGATATATATAGGAATGCTGAGGATTT
>JAQQSU010010280.1:0-12466 GCA_028627135.1 Pseudochirops cupreus | reverse complement strand
ATATGTTATGTATATGTTGTTTTCTTTTTATCTCCCTCATTAGACTTGATACTTTGAGATCAGAAACTGAATTTGTTTGGTGTTGGATTTTTTTTTTCATTCCTTCATAATCTTAGCACTATATAGAAGGCACTCAATAAGGGCTTATTTGCTTGCTGAATGACTGACAACATCCTTGTAACAAATATTCCTAATCAAACAAAATAAAAAAAATATGTCTTGTTCAGCACCCCAAGTCTATCCCCTCTCTGCCAGGAGGTGAGTAGTAGGTTTCATCACGAGTTCTCTGGAGTTGAAACATGTTTTTGTCACAGGAGAAGTGGGGGAATTGCATAGCTGTCAGATTCAGCTGGTTTTGCTCATCTATTTTTCTTCGTTACAATGTCATGTGATGGGTAAGGAGGGATAATCTTCAGAAATAACTAAGGTAAAAAACAAAAGGCATCAATGAAAAAAAAAGTCTCTACTCTGAGATCCTTCAAAAGCAACAAATAAAAGTAGGTAGACGGAAAGCTAGAAACTAGTGTTTATAGACTGGACTATTGCAGAATGAGTTTTCTAGGAAGGAAGGAAGGAAGGAAGGGAGGAAGGAAGAAGGAAGGAAGGGAGGAAGGAAGGAAGGAAGGAAGGAAGGAAGGGAGGAAGGGAGGAAGGAAGGAAGGAAGGAAGGAAGGCAAGAAGGAAGGAAAAAATCATTTCTGTTTGCTATGTACCAAGTGCTGTGCTAGTGGTCTGGAAAGTCACAGACTGTAGGTGGCACTAGAGGGCAGTCTACAGTCATGTTCTTTTCAGCGAAACTGACAGTCTTTATTTGATTACTCTTTCCGGAGAAAGAACAAGAAGTGAAATTCAGGGTTGGAGGCAAGGTCTGAGCTTTTTGGAAGAGCAGATGGCAAGATGCCCACATGGGCTCAGGCTTCCTGGTAGGTTGTTGATTCAGAGGCAGAAAAAAAGAGCCAGGTGAGACCTCTTCTTGACCGGATCTTACTTTTCTAAGTAGGTGCGAAGACGTCTATCATTTCTGGGTAACTTCCTGGTATCTTAGTATTTTCATGTCTTGTGTGTATCCCTGGGGAAATCTTTTGTGTCAGACTGTGCTGCATTGTTATTGTTCAGTCCTTTTAAGTTGTGTCTGACTCTTCGTGACCCCATTTAGGATTTACTAGGCAAAGATACTGAAGTGGTTTGCCATTTCCTTCTCCAGCTCATTTTACAGATGAGGAAACAGAGGCAAACAGGGTTAAGTGACTTGTCCTGGGTCACACAGCTAATAAGTGTCTGAGGCCAGATTTGAACTCAGAGAGATGAATCTTCCTGATTCCAGGCCTGGCACTCTATCCTGAGCACATAAAAAACAAAAAATGTCAGGGAATCTTTATCGTAAGGTCAGCAATAGGGACATTCTTCCTGTCAGCTTCTGATCCTTTCTCTATCTATCTATATGCCTTTCATTCCATCCCCTTCTGTCTTTTTCAGCGGATTACAACCTCAATAATCACCCCCACCCCATCTTTAACCTTTCTCTTTCTCCTGGATCCTTCAATATTGCCTTCAACTATACCCATCTCCTCCATCCTTAAAAAAAAACCTTCACTAGACTTCACCATCCCCTCAAACAACTGTCCTAGACCTCCTTCCTTTCTCAGCAAAACTCCAAGTAAAAGTCAACACCAATTGCCTTCACTTTCACTCTTCTCAGCCCTTGGCAATTTGGCTTCTGACTTCATCAGCCAAGTGAGATTGTTCTCTCTGAAGTTACCGTGATCCATTAATTGCCAAATAGTTTCTTTTCTTTCTTTCATTCTTTTTTTTTTTTTTTTGCTTTTTGGAAGAGGGAAGGCAGGGCATTTGGGGTTAAGTGACTTGCCCAAGGTCATACCCCTAGTAAGGGTTGAGTGTCTGAGGTCGGATTTGAACTCAGGTCCTCCTGACTCCAGGGCCAATGCTCTATTCATTGCACTACCTAACTTCCCCTCAAATCGTTTCTTAGTTCTCATTTTTCCTGATCTGTCTCTTGCATTTGACACTACTGAGCACCTGTTCTTCCTTGGTAAACTTCTCTTGGCTGTTCATGATGTATCTCTCTATCTCCTATCGGTGTAACAGCTCCTTTTTTTCTTTTGCTGGCTCACCATTTATATTCCGCCCCTCAAACTGTGGGTTTTTCCCAAGGTCCTCTTCTGGGAAATTTTCTCTTCTCTTTGAATCTTCATTAGTTCCCATGTATATCTAGCCCAGGAACCCAGATAGGCAGTCTGCAGCCATCGGGCTCAGCTGTACAGAAATCTAGCAAACCTGCCCCAGCTAGTAAATCACTGGTCGGGATGCAGCACCAGCGTATGTCCTGTTTAGGGATGGCAGAAACGAATGGGTGAACTTTACTGGAGCACATGGGTGAGGTTAAAGGCAGATTTTGATATGCTCTTAATACAAGGAAGGATCTGGAACTTTGCGATAGTTTGACACCTTTCTGGGCAGCCAGAACTTCTCAGCCACAAGAAATCTTTTCACTCCTTTTAGGTTGTCCAACCTAGCTGAAGGGAAGAGCCCATTAGCTGTCTACTTCTCTAGCAATGTACTCTGGCCGTCTCTCATGCTCTGCCCATGGGACTGAAGCAGAAAGAGAAATACAGCTGGAGAATAAACAAATTTTCCAGAATACTAAATTTTTTTCATCTCCAATTAATTTAGTTTTTTAAACTTCATGTATTTCTGTTTACATACATACAGAGAAGCATATGTCAGATTGAGCTGGGAAGAGCTGTTCAAGCCTCTTCTCTGACACAAACTGGCTGTGTGACTCATAGAATATGACACTATCTACAATGTATTGTATTTTACCTTGTTTTGGCAAACATTTCCCAGTTATATTTTAAGTGGGTTCTAGCCAACACTGGAGCGTGCTAAATGGCTCAGTGGATAGAGCACTAGGCCTGGAGTACTGAGTTCAAATCTGGCCTCAGACACTAACTAGCTGTGTGACCCTGGACAAGTCACTTAACTGGTTTGCCTCAGTTTCCTCATCTGTAAAATGAGCAGGAGAATGAAATCATTCTAGTATCTTTGCCAAGAAAACCCCAAAAGGAGTCATGAAGAGTTGCATATGACTGAACAACAAAAACAAGCCAGAACTAGGGACTTAGACCGGAGCATGCAGCTGTAGGCAGGAGTTTGACACCTCTGGGCTAGGCAACCCTTCAAGATCAAAATCTGCAGAGAAAGTTCTGAGTTGCATTGATAGAGGAAGTCCTTAACTGTAAGCTCCATAGTCCAGTGAAATCACAGGTCCAGTCCTCATACATTTATGTATATGCACGTGTGTATGTATTATTTCTTTCCTTTTAATAAATAGAAGATTTGCTTTGATTTGAAACTATTTGACATCCAGGGAATGAACATCTATAGTGACCTAATTCTGTATTCCCAGGATTTCTTCAACTACTTACTACCTCTCACACTCCTCATATCCAGTCTGCTCCCAAGGCCTGGTGATTTCACCACTGCAGCATCTCTCCAATATGCCCCCTTCTCTGCTCTAATACTACGGCCCTTCTAGTGCAGACCCTCATCATGCCTGGACTATTGCAATCACCTGCTGGGAGGTCTTCCTGCTTCAAGTCTCTCCCCTTTTAGTCCATCCTCCCTTCAGCCACTAAAGTGATTTTCCTAAAACACAGGTCTGAGCATGTCAGCCCCTACTCAAGAAACTCCAGTGGCTCCCTATCTCTTCTAGGATCAAATATAAAAATGTTTTTGTTTTTTTTTCCATTCAAAGCCCTTCATAACCTGACCCTTTTTTACATTTCTAGTCTTTACACCTTACTTCAGTCTGGTGACACTGGCCTCCTGGCTGTTCCATGAACAAGACACTCCATCTTTCTGCTCTGGCCATTTTTCTCTAGCTGACCCCCATGCCTGAATCACTCTCCCCCCTCCACTCTGACTACCAATATCTCTGGCTGCTTTTTAGTCTCAAATAAAATCCTATCTTATACAGGAAGCCTGTCCTAACCCCTCTTAATTTTAGTGCCTTCCTTCTTAACTATTTCCTATTTATACTGTAAACCACTCATCCATGAAGCAACTAGATGGCTCAGTATATAAAGCTCTGAGCCTGGAATAAGGAAGATGTAAGGCCAAATTTAGCCTCAGACACTTACTAGCTGTGTGACCCTGGTTAAGTCACTTAGCCTCTGTTTTTCTTAATACACTGGAGAAGGAAATGGCAGAGACTACTCCAAGAAAACCCTGTGGACAGTATTTGCATTCTATGGCCCACAGGGTTACAAAGAGTCTGACTGTGAATGAGAGTCGACATGAACAACAATAGCTTATACATCTTTGTTTGCTGGTTTTCCTTCCCCTCCCTCCATTAGATAGCAACCTTCTCGAAGCCTGGACTGTCTTTTGCCTTCTTATCTATCACTAGCATTTAGCACAATGCCTACCACATCCTAGGCACTTAATACATGTTTATGACTGAGTGATTGAATGGTTTAGGAGGCACACCTGTCCTCAATTTTTGCTGAAGAAAAAGTTCAAGAAAATATCTTTTTCCTACAGAATGAGGGATTCATTAAGATATAAGGAAGAAATGGAGAATGAAGCTCCTTAAACACTAGAATGTGTTCCTGAGTAACATTTTGAAATCTTAGGAAATTTTTAAAGGGAGATTTTCATCTTGGCCATTTTCAGTGTTGTTCTGCCTGAAGGCAGGAGAATGAACTAGAACATTAGATAACCTCACAAAACTTTCTAGCTGTAGGACTAGGTTTCAATAGTGTTAATACGGAGATACTGAATTTCCTGTCTTTTTGTTTTCTCTTTGGGGCCATTCCTAAGGAGCTAGCTATGCCTGCAAAATTAACCAGGTCAGTCATGCACTTAATCCAATCTACTAGCTGAAACCCTTAAAAATATTGGTCTATTACGCTCTGACCTATTGTTGTGTTATATATACACACAAGCATAATGAGCCTGATTCTCTTGCTTGCAAAAGATCAAATCAAGGTGGTTTTAAGAGGCAAAGGGTTAGAAAATGGACTAAGGTTAACAGGTTGTGTGTGATCAGAGACTTTGTGTTTGCTGTTAAGTCATTTATCAGTTGTGTTTGACTCTCCGTGATCCTATTTGGGGATTCCTTGGCAAAGAACCTGAAATGGTTTGCCATTTCCTTCTCCAGCTCATTTTATGAATGAGGAAACTGAGGCAAACAGGGTTAAGTGACTCGCCCAGGGTCACACAACTAGTATCTGAGACCAGATTTGAACTCAGGAAGATGAGTCTATTTGACTCCAGGCCCAGCACTCTATGCACTATGGTACCACTTAGAGGCCAGAGACTACCCCACTTTAAAAATTTTTTAAAGCACCCTTGTGACTTCATTGGCAGAGTGAGTTTCTGATGAGTAGCTTGCTTTACCTACTATCTCTGCAACTAGAGGTGCCCAGAGCACTGAGAAGTTACATGAGGTCTCCCTGTCCAGGGTTACCAGCCTGTATATGACAGAAGCCAGACTTGAACCTAAGTCTTCATGACGCCTGTTCTCTCTATACTACACTATGCTGCCTCTCAGACTACTTTTAGGATAGATAGGCACAATTAGGATAGATAGCCAGAATAGATTAGGAGGAAGCCTAGTGGAATAGTATATGGGAAACTGTTCAGCAGCTTCAAAGACCTCAAGCTATTCCCTGTTGTGAAAGTCCACATTTTTAAAATTATTTATTTTAAAATATTTTTAAAAAAAGTTTAGTTCCAGATTTTCTCTCTCTCTCGAACTCTTCTCCCACCCATTGAGAAGGCAAGCAATATTATACCCATTATACGTGTAACATCGTGCAAAATATATTTGTATATTAGCCATGTTGAAAAAGAAAGCAAGAAAATAAAACAAAAAACAATATGCTCGGCGTGGCCAGGTGGCGCAGTGAATAGAGCACTGGCCCTGGAGTCAGGAGGACCTGAGTTCAAATCCAGCCTCAGACACCTAACACTGACTAGCCGTGTGACCTTGGGCAAGTCACTTAACCCCAATTGCCCTGCCTTCCCCACTCCAAAAAGAAAACAAAAAACAAAACAATATGCTTCAAGTTGCACTCAGTTCATCATTGGATAGTATTTTTCTTCATTGATCAGAATAGCTAAGTCTTTTGCAGTTGATAATCGGATAGTATTGGGGTTACTGTGTACAGTGTTCTCCTGATTCTGCTCACTTCACTTTCCATCAGCTCACATAGGTCTTCCCAGGTCTTTCTGAAACCGTCCACCTTGTTGTTTCTTATACTACAATACTATTCCATCACAATTAAATACCACAACCTATTCAACCATTTCTCAACTGATGGCAAAGCCCTTTTTTTTGTTGTTGTCCCAAAATTCACAAACTAAATCCTGGAACAAAGACATCTTGGGAGAATCACAATTCTAGGTTAGTCAGAGAATAGCCAATAAAAGTCTAGGTAGGTTGTGCAAAACAGCTGCAACATCATCCTAGCATTGATCTTAGTGCAAGAAGGAGACTGAAGGCATCCTGAGCAGATGGACCACAGACTTAGAACTAGAAGGGGTGTTAGCAGCAGCCTTCTCACCCAACCCTTTGATTTTACAGATTAGGACAATGAAGGCATAGGGAAGTTAAGTGATTGATCTAAGGTCCCACAGGCTGTAGTGGCAGAGCTGGGTTTGAAATCGGGTCAACCAACTCCAAATCCAGCATGCTTTATGCTGCACCACATTGCTTACATTCTTCTCATGCTCCGTGTATACTAGTGCAACACTCTGGTGATCCAGCTGTCATTGCTTACTCTCAATTCATGACTGGCCCGGTTCATTTCTGTGTTGGGATTACTTATAGCTATCATGGCTGTGCTAAATTTTTATCAGTTTACCTCTAGAGCTGGTGGAAGCAGACACCCAAATCCCCCTTGCTTTCACTTTTAGAAGTATTAAAATTATCCCAGTCTAAAATCTTTGGGTTATGGATGAGAAATTATCAGCCTTTCTTTAACAGTCAATTCTAAAACAAAGTTCTTCTCTCCTCCATCAACCCTAGAGGGACTGACTCCTCCTTGAAGTAATTAGGGTGTGACCTAACCAGGGCAAGAGTCTTTGATTAATCTGCCTAAGAACTATACCTTTTCCTTTCCATTCCCTGAAAGGATAACAGATAATTAGACTGACAGAAGGCAAAAGTCTTTGATTACCTCAGTTAATGGCAGTTAATGGAGGTATCCTTTGAATTCACCTTTGACCAGCTAGAAAGGAGAATCCTTGAAGGCAGTGGTCAAGGAAGAATTGAATGGTTTCAAGAAAATGATCCTCAAAAGGTTCAACTATTGTTTTGTTTGATGAAGCAAAGTGAGCTGTTACCTAAACCCTGGGTTCTCTTTCCATTCTCACTGTGAAAAATTCCTTGCTCAAGAATTTTACAAATTGTGACTTCAAAATGACTTGTATTAAAGAGATATGCAAAGGTCTCAAGGGGCTTGACCACTTCTAATATTTCTCTCTAAGTGGAGATGTTTAGACAAGAATAATAGCAATTAATAAAATTGTTTCTGGCAGACATGTGCCCAAACCACACCACAGCGTATCAAGTTTTTTGTTGTTTTTTTTTTTTTACTTTGACAAGCTTAAGGGGAAAAGCTGGAATCAGTTAAAGAACTCCCATGGTCTCCTTCTTCAGGGCTATCTGCATTCACATAATCTCAAAGGCTGAAACTGTAATTGGAAATTGGAAACACAATAAGAAGCAACATTTTCAGAGTTCTCATCCTTTCCCCCCACTTCTGCTTCTCCATGCTCATGAGTTATTCCTAATTTTCCTCCAGTGAACCAGTTGGGCTCCTGCTCCTGTCCTTTTTCTTCAATGCTTTTCAAGTCTTCATACTCAAAGTTCCTTGAATCCCGAATCTTTTCACCCCTTCATTTGGTGCCTACCTTCCTTCGCTACTTTCTCTGTTTGCTTGTTCTAATCATTCTCTTCCACCAATCTATACTTTCCCACTAGGTGTCCCCATGATAAGAGACATAGTTTGAGAGGCACTGGTTGGTATACCCTTCTACACACAGTTATGATGCCACAGGTGTGACAACTATATATTGCAGATATTCTGGGACAGTTGTTGTTCAGCCATTTTTTAGGCCTACTCTTGTGACCCCATTTGGAATTTTCTTGGCAGTGGTTTGCCATTTCCTTCTCCGGCTCATTTTACAGACAAGGAAACTGAGACAAACAGGGTTAAGTGACTTGCCTAGGGTCACTCAGCTAGTAAGTGTCTGAAGCTGGATATGAGCTCAAGGAGAGGAGTCTTCCTGACTGTAGGCCTGGCACTCTATCCACTGTGCATCTAGCTATCTCGGATTGTAAAGGTTTCAAATATTCTTTGTTATTCACAAATCAGGGGAGAAAATATTCCTTGAGCTAATTATTTCACTGCTGACAGGGGCAGCAGCAGGTGTGTGTGTGTATGTGGGGGAAAGGGGGTAGCAGGCCTGCAAACTCCCTGATGCTCACCAGCCTCCCATTTCCCCCATTCCATGAGCCCATTCTAGTGCAGGCTGCAGCAGGCCCAGGCTCTTGCTTCCGCTGAAGGAGGATGGTGATTTCTTTTGTCTATGAGGTACATGTGCCCAGGACCCAAGTATGCCCAGGAAAGATCAAAGACCTAGGCAGACAAAAGCAGGACAATTGACATGTAGAGCCTATAGCAGATTTCACCCTGTCTTGGGGAGGGGAAGGAATTGGGAGAGGGAGAAAATTTAGAACTCAAAATCTTATGGAAGTGAATGTTGAAAACTAAAAATAAATAATTTTTTTCTAAAGCAGTACAGTTAGAGGGAAGAACATCAGACCTGGATTTAGAAGACCTGAATTTAATCCTAACTTTGTCCTTTAATTGCTATGCAACCCTGTGGCAAATTGCTTAATCTCTCTGAGTCTGTTTCCTTGCCTACACATTACTGATAGTGGTATTTGCACTCCTTATCTGTGAGGACTGTTGTAGGACTCTAAGGAGATAATGTAGGTAAAGATCTTTGTAAATTTAATATTAGTATCTCTGTTTTATAGATGAGAAAATTAAGGCTCAAGAAATTTGGTGATTTGCCCAAGGTCACACAGCCAGAGAGAGAATTGTCATAGTAGATAGAGATCTGGCTGGATTCAGACTTCATTTCTTGGGCATACTGGTTGTTTGACCCCAGGCAAATCACTTAACCTCTCAGTATCCAGGTGTTCCAGGTCACTTCCTAAGGTTTCCTAAGTATCAGAATAGTTGCTGATCTCTGTTAGTAGCTAGGTAGTGCAGGAGATAGAGTGCTGGGCCTGAAGCCAGGAAGACTATCTTCCTGAGTTCAAATCTAACCCCATGGGAGCCCAGACAAGTCACTTAATCCTGTTTGCCTCAGTTTCCCCATCTAGAAAATGAGCTGAAATAGGAAATGGCAAACTATTCCAGTATCTCCAGCCAAGAACATCCCAAATGGGATCACCAAGAGTCAGATAAGCCTAAAACAACTGAACAGCAATGGATTAGTAGAGGGAATTTGCTTCCTTACAGCTATGAAGTCTGGAACAAGAAGAACCACACAGCTGCTAAGTTCTTCAATGTAGGCCTTCTGACTCCCAACCCAATGCTTCTTATACTGTGGCATCCTTTGGAAGGAGATCTATAGTGAATTCTTGATCCAGTAAGTCTGCATCAAGCTGTCACATATCAGAAATACTTGAAATAAGAAATCAGGAAAAATAAGTTTGCTGAAATTCCAAATGGAATCTGCTAATTATCAAAGTTGCGAATGGGCAGCCCTTAAAGTTTCCTAAGAAGATTACACAACCTTTCTGGCAGTGGGACACAGATTGTTGGATTTGCATACATTCCCTGCCTCTGAAAAATTATATATGGCATACTAAAAAAAAAAATGAATTAAAAGGAATTTTGTGATACCCCTTGAAATAAGGTCTGGTGTGTAACAAAGCCAGCCCTGACGTTGGTTGTCTCTAAACTCTTAGTTTCCCTAAAGAAGATAACATTTATATCAACACTTTTATCTGTCTGAAAATGGAAAGTCTGAGCCACCCAGCCTTAACAATTACTCAGAATAAAGGAGCCTTGAGTTCCAACCAACTAACCTTGGGGTTCTGTGGCTATCTTACTCACCCTCAGTTATGTAGTCATTCTCAACAGAAAAACTGAATCATAGTGACACGTCTCCAGTCTCTTCCGAAGACCGAATGACCAACAATTCCAAGCTCTAGTCCAGCCTATGGGCATGACAGAAGAGAAGACACTGGAAGAGAGAGCAGGCACTGAGAAGCCAGGCCTGCCTCAGGCTGCTCCAGCCACCTGGGGCCTGGGGCCTGCGGGGCCACTCCTTTGCCCAGTCTCTCGGTTGTTCTTCCAGAAAGACCAGGCTGAGATTGTCTAAGAAGTCACTGGGGGCTCTGATCCAGCAGACATGTATTCTACCAAGAAAGATAGGCAGGGAGCCCCTGAGTATTGATATTAAAGATGAAGGCCACTTTCTCCTTAACCACAGGGATGCATGTAAACCCAGTGAACAAAACTGTTTTCTTCTTTAGTCATGGAAGAGACCATGAGCTGGGAGTCAGCAGAGCTGGGCTGGAGGCTTGCCTCTGCCCTGATTAGTCAGGAGAATGTGAGCAATTCACTGGAACTCTTTGCAATTTATTTTTCTGCCCTGCAAAATCAGGATAATACTAGATATTCATTGTATCTCACAGCGTTGTTTTAAATTCAGTTCAAAAGACACTTATTAAATACTTACTATCAGGGAGACACTATGCCAGAGCCTGGACATACAAAGACGGTCATGGCACAGGACCTGCTTGCAAGGAGCTTATAGTCTGCTGGGGGCAAAGAGCAAATGGACAAATAACTGTGAAAGGATGGAAAGAGATAAGAGCAAAAAAAGATTCTTGCCAAGTGTCAAAAGATATTTGAAGAAGGGAGCTCAGCTTTTAAAAGTGAGTGTCAAAAATTGTCTTTACAGGTAACTGGGGAAAATAAAATATTAAAGAAAGAAATCTGAAGGAGTGATTACTTTCTTCCAGGAGAGGAGGGAAATGTTCATGGAGGAGTCATTGAAGGAAAAGAGAGAAGTCAATAGAAAGAGGTGGAGGAATGTTCATGCCAAGCACAGGGCGGAATGTTCAAAGACATCGCTCTAGGAGAGGGCAGGATGAGAGCAGGAGATGGAGAATTGTCCAGGGAGCTTGTAGCCAGGTTTTGTAAACTCCCTATGCTTTATTTAGTAGGCAATGGGAATCACTTGATGATTTGAGGAGGAGAGTGATATGCTTTTATCAGTAGGTTAGAGAGTTTCAGACAGCAGAGGAGAGGGTGGTCAGGATAAATTATAGGCAGGAAGACCAATTAGTTAGTTATTATAGTAATCTGGGCAAGAAGATGCAAGAGATTAAATTAGGGTCATAGCTATGGGAGCATAAAGAAAGGAAGGGCTATTTCAGAGGTAGACAGAAGACGTGGGAACTGATTGTGTATGTGAGAGAGAGAGAGTGTGAGAGAGACACAGAGAGAGAGACAGAGAGAGACAGAGACAGAGAGAGAGACAGAGAGACAGAGACAGAGAGAGACAGAGAGACAGAGAGAGACAGAGAGACAGAGACAGAGAGAGACAGAAAGAGAGAGACAGAGAGACAGAGAGAGAGAGCTGGTGAGAGAGAGAAAGGAGGAGGAGAGACAGAGACAGAGAGAGACAGAGAGACAGAGACAGAGAGAGACAGAGACAGAGAGAGACAGAGACAGAGAGAGAGCTGGTGAGAGAGAGAAAAGAATCAAAGATAAAGGACAACTGTATTTCCTCCACTAGAAAAGAAATTCTTAAAACGTAAAACACTCATATGTGCACATCGGCAAATACTTAACACAGGATTTAGTAACTCATACCTTTTATTATACTTCCCCAAAGGCTGGCTGAACAGGCCCTTTTCCTTCCCCTGAGAGCTATACTCTTTTTACAACTCACTTTGAAAGGTGCGGATTTTCTGGTAACCCAGGGCGAATCTTGGACTATCTTGGCCCTTCCTATTTGTCCTCTCCTCCTTGCAGTGGTCACTTTTCCTCTGGAAAGTTGTTGCAGAGATCATTGCCTACTGAGCACCCAGTAGCCAGACGCGACCTCCTGACACCTTGAATTTAGTATTTCAGGCTTACTGCTACACCACCTGTGCTCAGAAAACAACCAAAACCCCACAGAGCAAAAGAGGTGACCAGAGCCTTGAGATCTAGACTAATTCTCTTACAATTCTTAGACCAGCAAGTGGGGGCAGCCACCATAGCTGCTGTGAAGGACAGGAGAGAAGCCCCTTTCTTCCCCTGTTGGAAATCTGAGGGAGAGCTCATAGAGCCCCACCCAACCCATTGGAAAGAAGAGAGGAGAGGAGAGGAGAGATTAGGGAGGAGAGAGGGAGGGAAAAAAA
>JAQQSU010001028.1:0-15704 GCA_028627135.1 Pseudochirops cupreus | reverse complement strand
GGGCTGCCTTCAGTGGGAGATGTGTTTTTCTGTAATTTTTGTGGGTTCTGGAGCTCTAAAATTTGTTTAGAGTCATATTTTATAGGTATTTGAGGTGGTTATGGTGGGAGCCACAGAGTTTTGCTGCTTCTACACTGCCATCTTGACTCCACCCTCAATGACTTGTATTCTTATAGATTTTACTCAATTCCCTGTATATTTTAGAAATTAGGCCTTTATCAGAGACATTGGGTTGAAAAATTCTTTCCCAATTTCCCACTTCCCTCTTAATCTTGGTTACATTGGCTTTGTTTGTACAGAAACTTTTCAATTTAATGTAATCAAGATTATCCATTTTGTATTTTATAATGCTCTCTATCTCTTGTTTGGTCATAAAGTCTTCCCTTTTCCATAAATCTGACAAGAAAACTATTCCTTGCTTCCCTAGATTGCTTACAGTATCAGCCTTTATGCCTAGATCATGTACCCATTTAGGCTTGATTTTGGTGTGTGGAGTTAGATAATAGTCTATGCTCAGTTTCTGTGATACTATATTCCAGTTTTCCCAGCAGTTTTTGTCAGATAGTGAGTTCTTATCCCCAAAACTGGGGTCTTTGGGTTTACCAAACAGTAGATTACTATAGTCAGCAATGACAACTCTTAACTTGTGCATATTGGGAGGTCAAGTTTTTCTAAACCAGTTAATGAAGGTCAAGGTGAAACCATTCTAAAAATTTTTGATAAATCACCTTTGGGGATTACATTCTACTTCCTCTTAAGGATTATCAGGCCTCCACCTCCAGGAGAGAAATAAGAAATTGAAGACTATGGATAATGAAAGAATTAAATAAACTAGGCATCTAGAATTTTTTTTTTTAGGAATTGTGACACTCTTAAGAGAAATCTACTGAATTGGACCTTACTTGGCTGTGATATGGCTGTGTATTTACAGAAAACACAAATAATCTGAATTGATCTTCTTCAGGATGCCTAGGGGTAGAATTCCTGTGATCAAAGTAGAGACCCTAGAAGGAAATGGGGGAAATTCTTCTCTCCTCTGTACCTGGGAGATATATGAAGGAAAAAAAACAAGTTCATTCCTATTTTTTTGTGCTTATTTTCTTGGCTTCTTTATCTCTTCTTTCTCCTAAATCCCATTCATCTCTTTCTGCCAGGTGATAAACAGAAGTGGTTCCTATGAAAGAAGGCTGGGATAGCATTGGGTTAGTAAATTAGAGAAGAATTTTGGGTGTGAACTCAGATTTTTTTTTTTAGATGAACAATTTTTGAACTGATTGCCTGAAACTAGAAGCAATTTTTCTGTTTTGTTGCCTGGAACTTAACATTGCTACAGAGTTGACAGGTAATTCTGATGAAGTGCATGCTTTGGGAGCCCCCTTGAGCTCTCCTTTGAGGTACAGGCCCTGGGAAACCCCTTGAAGTAAATCTTCCCAGGGAAGGCATTTGCCTGAGGTCATGGGCCTTAAGTTGTGGCTCTGCCCAAGTTTTTAGCCCTCCTTTGTTCCAATAGTTTCCCAGTCTTGATACTCTGGTTCCCACCCTTGAACTGGCTTGGCCCACCATTGTCTATGGTCTCCAGGTAGTCTCCAGCAACTTCCCACCTTTAATCATTCATTACTGGAGTCTTACCTCATCTTGACTCCTGAAGACCCTCCATACTGGACATCTGACTCCTCCTAAAGACCCTCCCCAAACTCCTCCTCTAGACCACCCCTAGATTCCTCCCACAACCTTTCTGTATATAGAATCCCATCTGCTCTCCACAGGGTGTGAGAGCGCCACAGAATGCCCCAGCACAGACTTATTCTGTGACAGACTTACTCTGTCCTGCTTGCCCAGTACAAGCATCACAGATATCTAGGCTCCTTAAGAGTCTACTCAATATGGCGAACTTTCAATAAACTTTACTTTTCTTTGGCTGAGAAGACTTGAGTTGGATTCTTTCAGCAGGACCTGGCATGTTGGTATTTTGGGGTCTCAGGCAACCATAACCCTCTTTGTGGATAAATCTCTTCACTTCCAAGTTTTGGACACAGCTGCTGCAAAATCCTGTTTACTGGGTTGGTTCCCATTAGTAGTGCTAATTATGGATCTTACTACTTCAAATAACTGCAACCCAAGTAAGCTTTTAGGCATCTGTGTCTCACTTCCCACTCACAGATGAGATTTTGCCCCCCACACCTTAGCAACATCTGCCTTTAAGGATCCTAGAGGTAGCTCTGAAGAGTCTAGAAGTGATTCTCTAATGCCATCTGCTTGAAGTTCCAGGACTCTGCTTCCCATCAAGATGAGTCAAGAACCAATTTAGGCAACTAGTCTAAGTAGCTTTTAGAGCTAATTTTGGAGGCAGCTTTGTAATACCATGGTGGTAAGAGTGCTTGAGTTCAAATCAAGTACTTTCTGATTGTGAGACCCAGGGCTAGTCACTTAACTTTTCTCAGCCTCAGTTTCTTCATCTGTAAAAGGGAGATACTTATAGCACATATCTCATAGGGTTTTTGTGAAGATCAAATGAGATAACCTTTGTATAATACTTTACAAACTTTAAAATGCCTCTAATATAATTACTAGCTATTATTATTTTAGACAGAGATATTCACTAATATGGTACCATATACAAAACATCCCGTGAAATTCTGTGACACCTTCATAAGTACAAAGTCCTGGGGAAACAAAGTTCATCTTTAGGGAGCACATATGCCAAAGGGGTAATTCAAAACTCCTAGGTGCTGGAGACGTTTTTCTATCACTTGGGGAGTGAGACTTAAGCAAGAAATTGCATGATAAATCTGAGTCCAGTCTATCATTAGCTGTCATTCCAGATACCATCATCAGTTGACCTGAAGCTATTCATAGGACACAAATGGAAGGAGAGTCAGTCCAATAGCAGTAGAAACTTTTAAAGCTAGAAAGTTCTCTTCCTCTAAAGATGGGAGTGGAGAGGAATGAGAGGGCTAGAGAAGAAAGAAACCTGACCAGTGCCAAAGCTGAGACCTCAGTCTTCCCCTCCAAGTGGTTCTTCCTTATGGGTATATCCCAAAGTCATACTCAGTCCAATTTCTTAAATATCCAATTCCAACTAACTCCATGCTTTTATACAGGATTTGGATGATATGACAATTCCTCGGCTAGTTGGGACAGACTTCCTGTCTGATATCAGTTTCTCTTTCTGGAATAGCTTTTATTTTTTTTTATTTTTTATTTTTTTGCTTTTTGGAGGGCAATTGGGGTTAAGTGACTTGCCCAAGGTCACATGGCTAGTTTTTGTAAATGGAATAGCTTTTAAAGACTATTCATGCTTAGACTAAGGCCTAAGATTGAAATTGATTGATTGGGCATCTTATCATTTACTTTTAAGTGAAATTGAGTCAGTTAATCAACCCCACATACAATCATCTCTGGCTTCTTGCCTTCAGAGAGCTTATATTCTAATAGGAAGATAACACAGATAAAGTAATGGTGGACACAGAAAAAAGATTTAATGTGGAGAGTCACATGAATGGCAAATTAATATATATAGGGCAGTCAACTGATACACCTTTTCCAGAAATAATGATACTATTGATTAATTAGATGGTTTAGAAGACTGGATGTGATATAAAGATGAAGCATAATCTGAGATCTGGAGCAATCTAGATAGAATGCACACAATTGTGTGGGGCATGAGGACCCCTAAAATTGCCTACCCCAAAATTAAAAGCCAGAGATGTCTCTAGGTAAGGACAGGAAATTTTTATTAAGTTCTCGCAAGAACTGGATATCCCTTCCACCAGTGCAGACCAGGGGAATGAGGCATGTTACAGAAGACAGAGCAAGAATTTATACCCTAAACCCATCAAGCCCCCTCCCACCACTGTCCCTTCTCCCATTGGCTGGGAGGCAGCCTTACAATCTGAGCATGAAATCTTCTCCAATGACAAGGAAAAAAGAAGCCCACCACTATCTCTCAGTGGCTGGGAGATGGACTTAAAGTCTAGGCATGAAAAAAGACAAAGAACAAGGAAACAGGGTATAGCTAATCCAAGTGTACCTATCCTTATTTGGCAAATGCCAAAGTGAAGAAGGGGGAAGGGCCCTAAGAGATTCCTAAAGAGCTTAATGCTAATTGACAGCAAGGGAAGGGCGGGGGAAGGTTCCTAGGAGATTCCTAAAATTCCTGAAAGGCTTAAGGCTGATTGACAGTAGTAAAGAAGGGGGAAGGGTAAAACTGAAACTCAGGCCTGTTCCCACAAGAAACCTTACTAGATTTTAAGATATAGTCTGAGAAGTTTTCACCTCTCCCACTCAGAATGAACTATTTTGCCATTTAGTCACAAATCAAGAAATCTGGGCCTCAAAAATGAGTGAATGTCATTATTATAATTTTTTAATATAAGATGGGGAGGCATGGCTGGATAGCACTCCATCTGAAAAATATCTGGGGATTTTGGTGGATATTAAATATGAGTTGACAATGTGATATGGCTGCCCCTCCACTAAAAAAAAAAAATCTAATATGATCTTAGGTTACATGAAAAGAACCATAGTTTCCAGGTCTGGTAGGTGAGTATGGTTTAATGGATAGAATGCTGCACTGAGAACCAGGAAGGTGTGGTTACCAGGGTTACCTCTGTAACCCTGAGCAAATGACTTCACCTTTCTGGACCTCAGTTTCCTTATCTGTCAAATGAGACCATAGGATTCAACCTTTATGATCCCTTCTAGCTCTAAATGTCTGATCTGATGACAGTCCCAGGATGCTTTGCCCTAGTCAGACCACATTGTTTTAGTTATGTTCATTTCTAGGCATCACATTTTTAGGAAGGAGTAAAAGGACACATAAGGATCAGTTGAAGAAGGATTCTGGGATATTTAGCCTGAGGAAGTGTTGTACTAGGCCTTCCCTGACTCCCCTGATCCCTTCCCCTTCCCCCATTCTGGCATAGCCAGCTATCTTCTTCCTGTTCTTTTTCATGGAAATAGACTAGTTGTCTGCAGGACCCCACAAAGGTTTCCCTGTGCCCGTGAAAATCAAAATGTGTACTAGTCAATCCATGCTGTAAACCTCTTATTACGCAATCCCTGACCATTAAGAGTCTGGGGGACCCGACTATATATATCAGTGATCTGTCCTTGGTCAGGCCTGTTTGATTTGGGCAAGGTAAGATGTATCCCTGAACAGCACGGGCTAAAAAAGTCCACTTCCAAAATTGCTCTGGGGGTCTCTTTCTCGCTCATTTTGGCACAACAGAAGACTTCAAAGGGAAACTTGATGGGCAATTTTAAAGAATTAGAAGTGGTATTATGTGGGAGAGGGAGAAGCCTTTTTTAAAGACCTAGAAAAAATGGGAGGAAGGTTAATTCATTTTGGTGGCAGGAAAAAAGCTTCTAACAACTAAATTGATTTAACTATGGAAAGGTCTTATTGGAGAAGTAATGAGTTCCCCTCAGCAAGGTCTTCAGGTAAAAGCCACAAGACTCCTTGTTGGGTATATTGTGGAGATGATTCTTGCTTTATGAGATGTCAGAGAAAAACTCTTAGAGTCTGTGATTGACTCTCACTTTTATTTTAGGTTTGTTTATTTTATTTTTTCTTAGGCTTATTTTCTTAGGTTTTTTTAATTTTTAGATTGATTTATTTTAGGTTTTTTAATCTATTGAAAATAGTAGAAAGAATGGGATGAACATTTCAAGGATGAGTTCATTTTTGCTGTGTTGAGGAGACAGTAGAAACTTTTAGGTAGATGCTTTTCAAGTAAAAATGTCTCAAGGTATCTCAGAATATCTGAAGCTTCTGGGACTCTGGGAAGAATGGAAATGGGCAGATATCCCAAGTTCTAAAGGGAACGAAGAGACATTGATTTGCTTTTCTGGGTCAGCAGGATTTCAACGTTGTTTAACATTTTTATCGACAGTGGAGTTTTCAAGCCATTGGCACTTTCTGTCATTTCCAAGAGCCAAAATACTCTTGAAGACCATTGTAGGTTCCCACCTCCTCCCACCCCGCCCCAGACCGAGAAGGGTTCCCCTAGCAACTTGAAGCATGTAAAACTGCTTAAAACCCAACTATTCAAGTTTTCCTTCATTGTTAATGGGCCTTTCAGGAAGGAATTAGCCAACACTTTAAATTAAGGGTCTTTAAATGCAGATTTTTTATTCACATTTAATAAGGCAGTTTTGTATGTTAATTAAATACCAAATGAGTATTAAAAATCACATATTCAGATGCACTAAAGCTGCCAGAGTTCTGAGCCACTTGCATGGTTGTTAATCCTTAATATAATGAGAATGATAATGGAATGCAAAGAACAATCTATTCTTTCAAACCTGCCACCCTACCCTTTATTTTCCGGCCTAGAATGAATCATTCAGGGAGTGGGTCAGATATGGCGGTATGACTGTGATCATGTCAGAACAAATCTGTTCTATCCCCTTGTGCTGATGGGGATATTTTCAGTTCATAACTAGTAAATATCTGTATCTATATAGAGCCACTGGGACAGCTGTACTGGATATAGATCACGATCGTTCTATTTGTTCACATCAATCAATAAGTGTTTAATGAGTTCCAACTGTGTACCAGACGTAATGATAGACATAGGGGATATAAAGACAAAAACAGTAAAAAGAGAAATAGACCTTGCCCTCAAGGAGCTTATGGTCCATTGGGACAAATAACATGTGCATTTATAAATAAATAGGAAATAGAAGGCAATGAGGGGAGGGGAACTAGCAGATGGAATCATCAGTAAAAGTCATGTAGAATGAGACACATAAGCAGAATTTCAAAGGGTTCTAGGAATTTTAAGGGCAGCGGCTGGAGCACTGGACTTGGAATCAGGAAGACTTGTCTTTATGTGTTCAAATCCAGCCTCAGACATTGACTAGCTATGGGACCCTGGGCAATCCATTGAACCCTATTTGCCTCAGTTCCTTGTCTGTAAAATGAGCTGGAGAAGGAAATGGCAAACCACTTCAATATCTCTGCCAAGAAAACCCCAATTAGGGTCATGAAGAGTCGCAAAGGATTCTAAGAATCAAAGACAAGGAAAGAGGAAAAACAAGTGGACCAAATCTACCAAGAGGCAGAGTGGAGGCAGAGTTCACGTCAGTCTGAGTCCTTGTGGCAACAATTGAAGTAACTTTTAAAATAGTGCAAATTCCTTGTTGGAAAGGTGACAGAGTGAACAACTGTAAATCAATTAGAGAAGGAAATCCTCACCCCTCACTTCAGAGAATCTGATGTTGTTGATTTAGTAACTATCTCATTTATTTTCTGGCAAATATTCATAAATTGGAAGCCAAGAAACACCATTTTTGTAAACAGTTGTGGTTTTCTGATTAAACTAACTGTGAATTGCTTATAGTTTCTTTTTCCCCCCAGAACTGTTCAGGATTTTAAACTTGTAGCATCTTTTTATAGACTTGGAATATAATTTCCTAAAGTGTTTTTAAGTCAAATTTTGCCTCTATATCACTTTATTTTTATTTTTACTGCCATATCAAGTGTAGAATAGATTTCTCCATGTTAGTGGATGGGGTGCTCTGGGTGATGACTCCCCAAGAATAGGACGGGAGGGGTCACAAGAGAGTCCAGGGGTCCCTAGAGGAAGTGCAGAGCTCGGGATCCCCCTTATCTCCTTTTTCCCTTTTTTGGCATGTTATTTTTTTTTTAATTTATTTATTTTTTTGCCTTTTTTTTGGAGGGCAATTGGGGTTTAGTGACTTGCCCAAAGTCACAAGGCTAGTAAGTGCGTCAAGTGTCTAAGGTCGCATTTGAACTCAGGTACTCAGGTCCTCCTGACTCCAGGGCCAGTGCTTTATTCATTGCGCCAATTAGCCACCCTATTTGATATGTTATTTTAAGCCCTTTTAAGTCTTTCTTTTCTGACTCACCATTCACCAGTATAAGTTATGCACCAATTTTTAAAATATATTTACATATCTATATCTATATCAATATCTATATACTTTTCACTTTTATAATGTGAGCCCTACCTATGCCTCATACAAACCAGGATGAGGGACAGCCTAACCTGTAAGGATCTACCTCAGCCAATGGGACAAAAGATAGTGGCAATAAGGCAGGCTCGAGACTTCTTTGTGTGAATTTGGCCAAGAGGTGACTCCGCCTCTCAACTAATGGGAGCTAAGGACAGTCCTCTGTATCTCCCTCTGGTCCTTTGTTTCTTTCCATTGCTGAGCTATAACCCAAGTTCTCAACCAATGAGAGCCAGAGACAGTAAAGAAATAGACCTCTACGATGTTACAAGTTTAAAATCCTGAACAGTTCTGGGGGAAAAAATATACCCCACCCTACCTCGAGCTGGGCATCCCCTTCTACTGACTGGCTTTGGGGAAGGATGCCCTCATTCCTGAGAAAGGAAATAAATACATCCCTGTTCACTGCAAGCATGCCTCTGCTTACTATTTTGCGGTAAGTGGTTTGATTTTTGACCCACACGTTAGTAATTTGCTAATATGGAGTTTTCCATGTTAGTAGTAGTAGTATCAAAGCACTAGATTATAAACTCCTTGAGGGCAGATACTGTTTTTGTATTTGAAATTGTCTTCATATCCCATTCCCTAGCACATAACTATATTGTCACAGTTATTTCCATCCTGTACAATTCTTAGTGACCCCTTTTGGGGCTTTCTTGGCAAAGATACTGGAATGGTTTGCTATTTCCTTCTCCAGCTCATTTTACATATGAGGAAACTGAGACAAACAAGGTTAAGCTACTTGTGCAGGGTCACACAGCTATCAATTGTCTCAGGCTAGATTTTTAACTCTGGAAGACGAGTCTTCCTAATCCCAGGCCCAATGCTCTATCCATTTTGCCACCTAGCTGCGCTCTAGCATATAGTAGGTACTAAGTAAATGTCTATTCAGTTGAATCCAGGTAGGTAAAGCACAGAATCCGGAACTATAGCATTAGCAATAGGCATTAAGGATAATTGAATTTTTGAGGCTGTTTGGTAATCTAGTAAATTCTGTACCAAAATGAAAACTGAAGGTAATGGATTCCATTTTCATCACTCCTATAAATTAGCGATGTGACCTCAATGGAGTTCCTTGTTCTTCCTGTGGTCCCCATCTTCTTCTAGCACTGTGAAGATGATAATACAATGAAAGGATGTGAGAGAGTTGGTGTTGGGAAAAGGGAGATGCCTTATGAGAATGTAGTTAGGTTCTCTGACACAATGCTTTTTTTTCCCCCAGAGGAAAGGTCCTTTATCATTACAAAGTATAATTTATCTCAGTTTAAAAAAAATGTAAATGTGCTTGGATTGTGTGAGTGAGTGTGTGTATGTGTGTGTGTTTGCACACCATTCTGTTCCCCATTTGGAATCTCTTACCATGAATAGCTTTTTAGTTTTGCTTTCAAATTTGCAATGTACATGTTTTATTAAAAATGACTAGTTTTATTTTAAAATGATTTGTTTTATTTTATGGCAGTAGTTCTCCCTATTAGTCCAAGCAAACAACATCATCTCACTGTTCACCTACGAATAGTATGGAGAAAAATAAATGGCTAAACCAAATAGAACACTGCTCTTCATTCAGAGTAAGACTGGTATCTCCAAAGTAAACAGTGACAGTACTTGCTTCCCAGGTCACCTGGTGGGAGGGAGTAGGGATGCATTTCTAAGAGTGAAGAAGCTGGCATTTCCCATCTGCTATACCTCAAACGTTATGTTTCTCTCTACCAACCACAAATACAAGAGCTATGCTAACACTTGGCCATCTGGATCTCCCATCATGCACTGCTTTCATGATTGGGGGTCCAGAGTTGGCTTTCTTAAAAAAATACTTATGTAGTTTACAATCAAAGCAATGCCAGTATTAACTAACACTTTTAGAGAAACTATGAAAACTGTAATCCTAGTTTTCTTGTCTTTTGTTAATATTTCAAGTATTGAAGATGTTGATGATATCTTTCTAAATATAAAGGCCCTCTTTTCCCCTGCCTCTCCCTTTACAAAAACAAAAAGTAAAAACCTAGCAGTTTCCTTTACATTACCCTCTTTTAGTAAGGTCATTGCTAGGAGCACAGCAATATTTTAAATCATAAATTTTAATGACAATGTTTACTTGCCCTCTGTCTGACTTCTTCCAGGAAGCAAAATGTCTTTCCTGACGCTAGATTACAATATTAAAAGCAATGAGGGACCTTAGTGATTATCTAATATAGTCCCTTCCAGATTTTGAGAAATCTAAAATTGAGAACCCAGAGAAGTTGAAATGAATTGGTCAGTCACATAGATTATAAGTAAAAGAACCAGGGTCTGAACTCAAATTCTCCTAGTGCAAACCTGATACTCTTTCTATATATGACACTGTCTACATACACTATGCTGCCTCCTATAAGGTTTTGAAAATGTTAAACTCTTGCTTTCCTCTGACTCCATATATCCGATACCTTTTTTGACATTACCATGATTTATGTGAGGGCCTTGTTAATTCATAATCTTTTTGAATACTACTCTGAACTTTCTTTTTTAGAAAATTCATGTTGTTATTCTGAATTATACTAAGTTTATAATTCCTACAGAGTTATCTATTTCCATATATTCTGATATAGACTATCAAGCCTGAACTTTGCATTTAAGTTTTTAGATGGCCCATAATGCCAGCGGACCCCAAATTTCCTTTTTTCATTAGTCACTGCTAAAAGCTAAAATTCTACTACTTTTGGTGTTTACTAATTTCTAAGAGGACTAATAGATAGTTTTTCTGGCCATAACAATCTCCTTCTCTCCTCAAACTAGTTTGCTATTTAGAATTATCAGGCTCCATTGACCAGCTGCTGTATTCCAACTGTGGAGTAGATTGTATTTCAGAGACAAGTGATCACTTTCACTCCTCTAAGTGTCACATACTTGGATATCCCTCAGAATAAAAGATGCTTTTGAAACCAAAGCTACTTCTTCAAGTACTTCTTCAAGAGCAGTTAATTGATATGGAACATAGTTATTTCGATCCCTAAAATCTAGGCAAATTATATTGCAGCATTCCCTTGATGTACCACTCTACTAACCCTATCAAGAAAGAAAACAAGGTCAGTGTGGCATGACTTGTTCTTAGTGAAGATACGTTGACTTTTTGTGGTTACTGCTTCCTTTTCTAGATGTACACTAGCCATCCCTTTAATAATATGGATTATTATTCTGCCAATAACTAGCCAAATGACTAACTTATGGTTTACAAGGTCTCTTCTGCCTCCCTCCTTTTCTTTTTCTTTTTTCTTTTTTTTAGAAAATCAGGACATTTGCCACTCTCTAATACTGTGATTACCCTTCCCAGACAGTGTTTAGGAATCACTCCTGACTGTTTTTTTCCTCCCATACCTTAGAATATAATTCATTTGAACCAGGTAACTCAAACAATTCAAAGGCAATAAGAGACTATCTACCTTCTTATCCAACATATCCCCTCTCTATTAGCCTTTTTTGTTTCATCCTTTGCAGTACAAGGTTATTTTCCTTGGTAGAGAAAACAAACAAAGTGAGTCGGGTATCCCTGCCTTCTCTCCATTATCAGTTATCACTCATCCTCCACTTACTCTTTCTTTAATCCTCTTTTTTTTCTCAATATAACAACAACCACAACCATAAAATATTTTGTTATCTATAGCTTTCCTTTGACAGTTTTGATTTATTCTGAATTTTAACACTCAGACACTATTCTTAAAGGATTGTGCCATGTTTTTGTATTAATCACTATTTCCTACTCTTGCTTCAATCTTCTGCATATATATGTATATGCATATATTTAAATGTGTCTATATGTACATCTGTATACATGTTATGTCTTTTAAAAATCTTACTTGGTCAATTAATTCTCCGTCCATCCACATCAGTTTCTTTCCTTGACTTAGTCATTCTGTTCACAGGAATTCATTGATAGGACCACAAACATGAAGCTGGTTCAAGTCAGGATCATGTGACCTGCTAAACTTATGCAAACAATTGATTGCTTTCTAAATAATCTTTTGTAGGACAGTATTCAGGTGAGTCACTAGTCAATTTAACCTTTTTGGAGGACATAGCCTTGAGACTAAAGAAAGTGGCCTTCTGTTTGCAGGCACCTATAGTCTGCTCCATGAATATCTCTGTATGTTACTAATCAAGTTTTAAAAAGACAAGTGCTTATCAAAATATTTATTTAGTACTTTGGACCTTCCTCTTTCTAACATTTACACCTGCAAGAGACCTTAGATATCAACTCGTCCATATTCTTCATTTTACAGATACGGAAGCTGAGCCTCAGAGACATTTGGTTCTTTGCCCAGGTTTGAGTTCTTTGCTACTAAAGCCCAGGCTTGTTGACACAAACTAGGCTCTCAATATAAGTCAACATGAAAAGAGAAATTCATCTGTGCTTGAGTTCATGGAGTACCACAGTCTTCAAGTTTACTTCCTCCTTTGAAAAAGTCTAGTATAAAATTGGAACTTGATGGGGGTAGGAGGGTGGGGGAGAAGAGGATGTGGTTTGAGAAACAGTGGCTATTAGGTAATTGCTAATGTGTGGACTAGATATTCCCCACGTTCACATTCCACAATATAGGAAGTAGTTCTTGGTTTACACCCTTAGCTTTGCTCACTCACTACCGATGTGTTGCTTAACTCTAATTCCAAATGTATAGTACATTAATCTTGCTTAGCCTTGCTGGTGATTTTTTAAATAGAAAAGCAAGTTAACATTCACTTGAATTCCAAAAGGAAGAGATTTATATCAAGTTCTACAGTAGAAAAAAAGAGGTTTTTTTTCCTTTTGCAAATGGCTTAAAATCCATCTCTGGTTGCACCTTTGTTTGACAATGTTCCTTTTGAAATGGATTTTTAAAAAAATGAATCCAAAAGAGCCTTGTAGAGGTGCACAGGAATATTCTGAAATCCTTCTCGTTAGTAAACCAGCCTATCTCATTTCTTAACACATGGGACTTAGATCAGGAAGGGACTTTAGTGTTTAGAGTCTGGACTTCAAATCCAGCCTTAGATACTTACTAGCTGTGTGAAACTGGACAAGTTACGTGACCACTGTTTACCTCAGTTTCCTCATCTGAAAAATAGGGGTAACAATAGCATCTACCTCCCAAGATTGTTTTAAGGTTAAAATGAGGTGATAATTATAAAATGCTACTTAGTAAATAGCATATAAATGTTAGTTATGAGTATCATAATAACAGCTAGGAGGTGCAGTAGATAGAGTGCCAGACCTGGAGTCAGGAAGACTTTTTCCTGAGTTTAAATCTGACCACTGACACTTACTACCTATGTGACCCTGGGCAAGTCACTTATCCCTATTTGGCTCAGTTACTCATCATTAAAATGATCTGGGGAAGGATCAAACCACTTCAGTATCTTTGCCAAGAAAACTCCAAATGGGGTAACAAAGAGTCAGTCATGACTGAAATGAATGAAAAAAACTATTATTAGTATTTAATCAGATTTCTCATTTTACAGATATGGAAAGTGAGATCGGGAACTTCCCATTTCCAGGGCATCTGTATGTCTACATAGGATTTGAAACTGGGCCCATCTTCATTTCACACTGAACCTTTTTCTGTTACTCCTAATTTTAGGCTTCCCCATACTCAGACATAGCTTGTTCCAGCTTAAAAACAAAACAACATAAAATAAAACTTCAAGATGTGATGTATGAGAAGAGAAAGAGAGCATGCTGCTGTGAAAAGAATCAGGATTTGGAGTCAGAGAACCTGGGTTCTAATCCCATCTCTGTCATTTATCGTATGTTAATTTGAGGCAAATTAAGCTCTCTGAGCTTCAATTTTCCTTTCTGTCTTTCAAATGAGGGGCTTAGATTTCACCCTTAAGGTTTATTTCAGCTCTGCTCCTATCATCTGTAATAACAAACCAAGTTTTATAAGCATGTTGAAGAAAATGAGGCACCAAAGTCTGGGCAGGAGGTTGGAGAAAAGCTGGGAATTAACTTGCAAGACAGAGTTTGTTCAAATTATTGTAGGCTAATCATTTGACTTTGCTAAGGCTCTGTGCCATTTAGGTGTGATGGTAGAGGTCACTGCGTGTGTGATTCAGTTATGCCTTCCTCATCTAAAACAAATAAGATGTTACACCTTGATACCTTAACCAGAGGAAAATAGGTCTCAAAGACTTTAGACTAAGTGAAAAGAACCATTGAATGTCGCTGGATGAACTGAAATGACATCGCACTGGAAACATCTTTAGGCTGGCTAAAGAAACCTGGTTGTCCGTAATAGATAGAGTCATTTCTGAAATGTTCTCTCTTGTCACTTGAAGCTCTTGGTTCTGAAATTGACTCTGTTTCAGAAACAGCTCAGGGAATGCCCAGGTTTCCTTGGCTACTTGAAACATACTCCATGGGTGACAATGTTCCAGTTTGTCCAATGGCTTTTAAGGACTTTTTGGATTAGTCTAAAGCAGGGTCCCCATCCCTGATCTAAAGTCTTTCAGTAAGATATTTTATCTCTTGGTTAAGGTATGAGGGAGGGGATGGCCATAACATCTTACCACTTATTTTAAATGAGACAGGGACATTCATAGACACACTCATTGACTCCTATCTTTATACTGGTAGACTATTTTTTTTTCTAGGCATAAGTAACTGCCATGTGATACTTTGTAGGTGAGTTCTCTAGTATAATAGGGGGGCCGTTGGGTGGTAAAGTAGATAGGGGTAGCTCAGTGCCACAGTGAATAGAGGGCTGGGCCTAGGGTCAGAAAGACTCATCATCCTGAGTTCAAATCTGGCCTCAGACACTTCCTAGCTGTGTGATCTTCCACAAGTCACTTAGCCCTGCTAGCCTCAGTTTCCTCATCTATAAAATAAACCGAAGAAGGAAATGTCAAAGCACTCTATTATTTTTGCAAAGAAAACCCCAAATGGGGTCACAATGAGGTGGACATGACTGAAGTGACTGAATAAAAAAAATGTCACAAATATCCTAGGATGGAAATGATTTGCATTACATTATCTTCTCCTTTTCAATGACATGGAATATTTTTCCTGCTTTTCTCCAGCCTCTGACTTCTTCATTCCCCTGCTGTTGTCAGGCCCTTTTGCTGCTATTTCCTCAGTGGGTGGGTGACCTCATCTCTGGCATTTCATGGATGGGGATTTCATGGTGAGTTACTATTCTGTTCTATTTAAGTCTTACTCACTGTACTCCAGAATTGGAATGGCCAAGGACCAGGAGTTGTAACCACTAAGGAATATGAAGATGTGACTTCCCTCCTGGGGGTATGAGCCTTTGCAGAGAGTCCTGAAAGGAAAACCGAAGCCATTAAAAGGAAATGGAGGTGGGAGAATAGAATCTAACTGTTTATTTTAAATAGCTAGAACCAGACCCAGTCTTGAGAGCCCCCATTCACCATGGGAAATGGTAAGGCCATATATCTTATTGTAATTTTCCCATACAGTTTACATAAATATGGGACAGATATATGTGTTCATGCTTACTACTAGTATGATTTTGAGCAAGTTATGCAATTGATTTGCATTTGATGACCTATGATTGCGAGTCCCAGTCCTATGGTCACAGACCATATGACCTTCATAGGTCAAAAATGACAAGGATTTGCAAGAAGTTATGCCAGGGTATTGCAAGCTGCCAGGAAGAAACAATTTGAATATTGTGGAAACACAATTCGGATAACCCAGGATCTGGCAGCTTCTACATTGAGGGATCGAAGGGCCTGGAATACGATATTCCGGAGAT
>JAQQSU010010279.1:0-12466 GCA_028627135.1 Pseudochirops cupreus | reverse complement strand
ATACATACATGTATAACACTATATATATGTGTACACACATATATGCGTTTATGTATACATCCAGATATATACATATATGTACAACACTATGTAAGTGCTTTTCAATTATCTCTTTTGATCCTCACAACAACCCTGGGAGGTACGTACTATGATTCTATCTATTTTACAGATGAGAAAACTGAGATAAATAGTTATTAAGTGGCTTGTACAAGGTCACAGAGCTAATAAGTGTCTAAGGCTGGATTTGAGCTTAAATCTTCCTGACTCCAGGCGTGGTACTCTCCACTTAGATAAGAACTTTCCTGAAACCCATGCTACCAGGTGTTAACATTGTCTCTCTAGAAAATATTTTCTATTATTTTATATATAGTTTGTTTTCACTTTTCTGTAAACATATGATTCCTCCTATAAGTGTAAACTCCGTGAGGGCAAGGCTTGTTTCATTCATGTTTTTGTACCCCCAGCTCCTAGTATAATGCCTTCCATATATTCCAGTGGAATATATGAAATAGTTCATATTCCGGTGCCTTCTTAATAAATGTTTGCTTTAACTTAATGGAGGAGGAAGTAGGAGAGGGAGGCCTAGCTGTTTTCCTAATCCAACTCTCCATCTCCCTTACTCTAAGCCCAACAATATCCTCTCAGGGGCTTCATTGGGACTCCTTCCTCCACTCCCTAGCCAGACACTGGAATAACGGATTTTGAAATGGCTTTCTGCTTTATAGAAGACCCTATCACACATAGTGTGATAGGTCATCCATTAGTTTAATGTCTTTGATTGATTGATTTAATAGAAGTATTCTCACCTTATAAAAACATAAGCACTGGAGTATTTTCTAGCTAATTTAAGTGGGGTGGAGTGATTAACTGATTGACTAAATTGATCCTCACTCCTACATGTCATATTCGTCATTTCATACACTACAGTAATATTCCTTTATATTCAAATACAGTAATTTGTCCAGCCAATCTCTAATCGATGGGTATCCATTTTGTTCATAGTCCTTTGCTCCAACAACAGAAATACTACTGTAAATGATTTTGCATTTCTAGGATCTTTCTCTCATGTAGTTAGAGTATGAGAGGATTTAAATTTAGAAGAGAATTTAAGGATTAACTAATTGAACCATGCATTTTTCACATAAGAAAGACAAAAGAATTCATTTTTGTCCATTACCTCTCAGTTCTTTCCCTTTCTTCTTACCCCCATCCTAGGACCCTATGTGCCCTGGGCAAGTAACTTACCCTTTGTTTGCCTCAGTTTCCTCAATTTTAAAATGGCAGTGATAACAGCACCTCTCTCCCAGGGCTGCAGTGAGGATTAAATGAGATCGTGTTTAAGTGCTTACTACAGAGCCTGCCACAAGGTAGATGCTATTCTCTACCTTTCCTTCCCATTCCTTCTATCCACATTTTTCCACGAAGGTCACATACTTTAGCAGTTAATTATATGTGATCTTGACTGTTGATAATATGTTAGTAATCTTTCTTCACTTAAACTTCTTTAAGTCAAGGTCAATGCCTTGGGTTTATTCCGTATTCCCTCATAGCACTTATCACAATGCTGAGCACTAACCAAGAACTTAATAAATTCTTGATGCACTAAGAAAAGCACTAAATGGGAGTCAGAGGACGTGGGATAAAGCTCCAGCTCTTTCATTTATGGAACCTTGAGAGATTACTTCATTTCTCTGACCCTCAGTTTCCTCATCTGTAAAAATCATAAGAAAACTTACAGTATGACATATTATAGCCTCAGAGTAAGGAAGACCTGAATTCAGGTTTTGGCCATGTGACCTGGGCAAATCACTTCCCTCTCACTTCCCTCAAAAAACTGTCCAGAAATGTCAATTTCACAGCAATTGCAACTCTGCATTGTGAGCTGTCTTTCCTCATTGGGAGTTGTGAGGCAGTTGGATGGAAAAGGAATAAAACACTAGATTAGAAGGAAACTCTGATTTCAAATACTGCCTCACATGCTTACTAGCTATCTGAGTGTAGGCAAGTCAATTCACCTCCCTCAGCCTCAGTTTCCTCATTTGTCTTCACAGGGTTGTTGTGAAGATCAAATAAGATAACATGTATGGTGTTTTGCAAACATTAAAGTGATATATAAATCCTAGCTGCTATGGATACAAAGTTACATGTCTGGCAAAAAGAAAAAAGAAAACAATAGTTTCACTACCCACTTCACTGAGTTATTGTGAGGAAAATATTTTGAAAATAAACATTTAGACAAATCTAAGCTATTGCTATTATTGTAACATGGCTTCTGCCGAATCCCCCAAAGGGCAGCCCTGTGACCCTGATCACTTAAGTATAAGGGAATGTGACTCCTGATTTGCTAAGAAAACTAAATGCATGCTACATACCTATATAAGAGAACTGACTAAGAGACACAGAGGGCAACAGTAAATATTTAGCAAATAGATTTCTGAGTGGGCAGAGGGAACGTACACACAGAACATTTGCCCCAAGGCAATTGGGGTTAAGTAACTTTCCCAAGGTCACACAGCTGGTAAGTGTCAAGTGTCTGAGGCTGTATTTGAACTCAGGTCCTCCTGACTCCAGGGCTGGTGCTCTATTCACTTTGCTACCTCGCTGCCCACATAGCACACTTTTAAGTGTGATCTGCATTATTAACATTATCTCTATGACTTTTTTTAATTCTAGACAATCAACAGTCAAGCCCTCATTTAAATCATTTATCTATTTCTGAGGTACAAATTTTAACATAGAAAATTTAAAAACCAACTCTCTTTGAATCAGCAGTTCCAGGACACCACTAGTGAGACATTTCAAGACAAGAGAAAGGAAGTTCTCTCTATTGGGCTACAAGTGCTGAAAGTCATAGAACACAATGGGGGCTGACTTCCCTATATTATATGGTTTCAGGGGCTCCAATTTGCCATTCGAAAGTGCTCTCCTGACTCTCTTGACCCATCTCTCCTCCAATCCCTTCTCTCTCCAAACAATCCTCTTATCCAGTTACATATTATCATGCTCAGTGCTCTCTTGGCCAGTTAGGAGTTATATCCCTTTATAATTAAGCAAATGCACAGCCTAGGGTTTTCCCTCAGGAAAACCACCTCAGGTTTGGGTGGAAGCAGGGTGACATTATTATTAATAAGTACTAGATTGAAAGAAGCAGAAAAACATACTGGATTCATTGGTGTGCAGGGAGCAAATATTTGTGACTAATTGTATCTACATCCAAAGGCTGTCCTCAGACTGTGACAAGTACTACTAGCTAGAGTCTCCACAGTATAGTCTTCATAGGAGCATAGATTTGTGCCTTGAAATGATCTAAGAGGTCATCTAATCTTATTTTACCCATGAGGAAATTGAGTCTCAGAAAAGACTTGCTTAAGAACACATATGGCAGAACCAGGTCTTGAACTCATGACCTCTGAATGCAAGGACAGAGCTATTTCCAACTATAACTCCCTCTTGTGAGCAAGGAGAACTTGACAGAAATAGATAGATAGATAGATAGATAGATAGATAGATAGATAGATAGATAGGAGATGATAGACAGAAGACACCCTTTGCTTTTTTTTTTTTGGAGGAGGAAGGGAGAGCAATTGGGGTTAAGTGACTTGTCCAAGGTCACATGGCTAGTAAGTGTGTCAAATGTCTACAGCCGGATTTGAACGTAAATCCTCCTGACTCCAGGGCCTGTGCTCTATTCACTGTGCCACCTAGCTGCCCCGAGCCTTTATTAGATAGATATCATTTATCAAATACTTACTATGTGCTAGGTATTGTGCTGAGAACTGGTAACATAAATCCAATAAGGCACGATAATCACTGTCCTCAAGAAAACTACACTGATTGTAATTGAAGAAGACAATACTTAAGTGGGAGGTGGGGATGAGGTAGGTTGTTGAAGCATGTGTTCAGAGTAAAATATGGTGAAAGATTAGCTTTCCTGAGGAAAGTCTAATATTCCTGTGAGGAAGATAAAGATAATGACGGAAATTCAGGTAACATGATATAGAGATGTCTGGAAACTACAAGATAAAGAAATGGTAGGTATGGAGCTCTAGTGAGCCCCAGCCTGCCTCCCCTGGCAACTGTTGTTGTCTTTTGTTTTCAAAGAGGACAAATGGCCTCACAGAGTGATTCCCCGATTTCTACGTGAATTAGATTTGTGAGGCAGAGTTACAAAAAGTCATCTTCCAGAGTCATGAAAGTCTAGTGGCAAGACAAAAAGCCAAGACAATCAGCAATGACCCAGGATGCAGCAAATGACTTTGGCGTCTTTGATGTCTGACCCAGCTCTAAGCTTTCCACAGCACCTGCTTTAGCTGCCTTCATGGCTATTGAAACAAATTGTTCTCATCTTCTCATTCCATATGGGGAGTGTCTTCACATGTGTGCAAGAGACATCCTCCTAACTCACCAACTCCTGAACTGAGTTTTGCCTGTCTGCCCAGGTTTTACTGAAGTGTGGCCACTTTGTATACTATAGCTTCTTGGAACCGCAGGAGAGAATTGAGTGAAAGATGAACACCAAAGGTGGATGAGCACCCTTGAAAAGGGCTCAGCAAGCCATCACACCATAGATGTTAGTCCTCTCTGAATAGAAGAAAAAAATATATATATATATACATATATATAATATATGCATGTGGTATGTGTGTGTGTGTGTGTGTGTGTGTGTACACATACTTTGCCAACAGAAAGCTTAATTTCCCTCATTCCCTAAAGACATAGTTTTGAAGGTTCTAGAATCTAGGCCAATTTTTAGAGACTGATTTTTGTCACTACATTTTTCCCTCCTCTCAAACATCATCAGCTTACTTTGTGGGGGCCTGAATAAAATTACACAATATTGCTTACTTCAAGTAATAAAGAACACTACTCTTGTATACGGTTCATTTTTTTTAAAGGTAGCTGCCACCTTTATCTAGTTAAATTTCATGGAAGCGATATTTGGGGAGAACAGAAGTGAGGGGAAAATGGTCATCCAAAGAACTTGAAGCAATAATAATTAATGATCTTTAGCAAAGTGCACTGGCTTTCCTTTGGGTAACCTTCACACCAAGTTAACTCAATAACTACAATAGTGTCTCTGATTCAGTGTGCTCCCATGCAGACACACACTAAGTTTCCTATGTTGAGTGTAATGAAGCTTAATCAAGAGTAGTTTCATTGACGAGGACGTATGTGTATTTATGTTGTGCCTACACAAGTAAACAAAGTGGAAAACTGAATAATTGCACAAGTGATCCAATCAACTAATTTAGTTGTACAGCAAATCTAGATAAATTAGGTTTGTTAGTTTGTTTGTTTGTTTTCTGGATTGGGGAGCAAGTCTTCTTTGGCTTGAGCATGATGACTTTCTTCTGGCTGAAATTTTCAGATAATTGTCTCAATGCTACTTATTTTTACCTATATTATAATATCCTCAGTATTTTAATGTAACATTCTATCTTCAAACAAGTAGTTAAAAAGATAATAAGGGAGAAACATTTTTCAAGTCAAGTGATAGTGATGAATATTTCTGGATATTGACCTGGCTAATAAGAAAGGAGGGAAGGAAGGAAGGGACAAAGAAAGGAAGGAAGGAAAGAAGGAAGGAAGGAAGGGACGAAGGAAGGAAGGAAGGAGGGAGGGAGGGAGGGAAGAAGGGAGGAAGGGAGGAAGAGAAGAAGGGAGGGAAGGAAGGAAGGAAGGAGAAAGGGAGAGAAAAAGGGAGAGAGAAAGGAGGAAAGGAAGGAAAGAAGGACTAATCAAATGTTTACCAGGTGCCTGACACTGGGCTAAGTCAAAACCATGGATATATTTTAATCACTTGTCTGAATTTTGTATCATACCAGATATTATTATTCATATTTCCAGACAAGGAAACTGAGGTTAAGTATGGTTAAGTGAATTTTCCCAAGGTTACATAACTGGCAAGTGAGGGAAGTAAGGATCAAATAAGAATCTGCCCAGCTCCAAGTCCTGGACTCTAATACCTGCATTCTCTGTTTGCTACTTTCATACTCACAGACTCACATCACTTCAGAAATAAGAATCACTAAGAAAAAAACTCAAGTAAAACTTCCACCCCAGGGATATCTCAAGGTGATTGCAATATGTCCAGGGTCAAGCACAAAAGCAATAATGCATTTAGTAGAACCAAGAACTTGTACCCAAAAGACAATTTTCAGTCACCCTGACTGAGCTTAATATGTGAAGAGGTGAAGTTAACTTGGCAATAAAGGATTTAGAGTTAAAGGTTTAGTTGAACTACTCCAAGTTGCATTAGGTCTTTCTGGCAAAAAACAATATCATCTGCAGACTATCCCATGAACCCCTAAGGCTTGTAAGAAGCCATTTAATTCCCCTGAGATTTTACAAATAGCAATTGATAAGATTGTACTTTTTCCAAGAAAATAGATGATTCTTTTTTTAAGTGAAGTTCACAACTTGAAAGTTCGCCGTCACTTCCATCTCAAATTTTAAATGTTAACTTATTACAACACTATAACTAATATATAGTTTCTCTTATTGAAATAGCCCCACACATACCCCAAATGGGAAGATAATAGAGAAAAACTCATTCATTTTCCAGGATCACCAAGAAAATACATTGACTTCTTTCACAAGTAAATATTATTGTTTTGTACATGGAAAATGCTACTGAAAAACCTCTGGATTCATAATTATTACTAATATATTTTCTATTAATGAATGAATTACAATCTGAAATCAATAGACATAATGAATTCAATGTTAAAATTCTAAAAGAACTCACAGGACAGATAAATAGATAGATAGATAGATAGATAGATAGATAGATAGATAGATAGATATAGATATAGATATATAAACACATATAGATATATAAATAGATGTCTATGACTGGATGAATGCAATTTACTAAAAATATTTCACATAAATGGGCATAGCCTACTAAGCACTGAATAATATAACAATATTTTCTGTATTGTAAATAATCTAGAGACATTAAATAAATTATATGTATGATGCAGAAGAAAATTATATATCCTTCATTAAAAGATGAATTTTAAATGCAAAAATTACGAAGGATAGAAATTACATATAGGACGGCATTTAAAATTCTCTAGCATCATAGATTACAGGCAGAAGAGACACAGAGATCATCTAGCCCAGATGTTTCATTCTATGCATGAGGAATCTGGGCCCAGAGAGTTTAAGATACTTGCCCTAGGTCACATAGAAAATGAAAAATAAAGCAAGGAATTTAGCCCAGCTTCTCTCACTAATCTAATGATCTTTTTACAGTTTTATGTTCACACACACAAAAGCATGCACACAGACACACACAGACGCACACAGACACACACACACGGCCCTGCCATTATTTAATACTCAAAATAAGATTATAGGAAAAAGAACATAACACTTTTCAAAAAATAAAACCACTAGATGTCTAGGTCATTTTATATGGAATTTTCAACATATACTAATAACTATCAATAACTAGCATGCTCTTTAGGAATGAGCAAATCATGAAGTTAATGTAGTATTATTAACTAAGTCAGAAATTTTCCTTATCTCTGGCCCCACATTTCTCAAAGTTCCTTACCATAACTCCTCTACTTAACAGTTCTCTTAACATACTTAGGGGTTTCTAATCTTGGGCCATAAATGGACCATATCCTAGGATTTTTTTTTTGCTCTAGCACCAAAAGCAAAAAAGTTTCCTGGGTAAAGATGATGGTTGTCTCAAATTCAAGATTGTTTCGGGTGTCTCCAATTTACTATTTACTCAACTCTAAGACATTTATGTGATGTGAATTCTGCTTGCTTTGGTCCTAAACCACTGTTCTTCTTCAGTTCCCAGGGATTATGGTTTTCTTAACCATTTTCTGACCTACTTCTTGGCTTTGATCTCAAGTACTTCTATGCTCATCTCCTCACTCCTCACTTGTCCCTGGCAGCAGCTAATGTCAGCTACGCTTCTTATCAGTAACATTCTGAGTCCCTCTCTCCCCTTCAGTCTGCAAGATTGATAGAAGACTACCCATAGCTGTTGCCTTATACCACACATTATTTATGCATTTCACCTCCTGCTGATTCCCTATGGCCTTGACTAAGATGATCTTTCTTATGTTCTGCCTAGTAGGCTAGGCTGCTACACCTCTACCTCACAGAAAATAAGCCTTCTGCTGGAATCTATAAGGAGGTTTCTTCAGAAGTTCAAGCTCAAATGATAAAAATAATGTTTACCCACAATTCCAAAGAAACAATCATGAAGCATGGTGCCTGACTCCTGACAGAGGGGTGATGGACTCAAGATATAGAATGAAGCATACATTTTTTGGAAATGACCAATGTAAGAATTTGTGTTGCTTCTTATGAATACATATAGTAAGTTGCTTTTTTTTCCCTTTCTTTTCTTCAGTGGAGTTGAGATAGGATAAGGTGGGGGGGGGGGCGGGGGAAGTTGTTGATTAGCAAAAAGTAAAATAAGTTCCATAATAAAGAAGTTTAAGAAAACTTCACACAAACATACACACACACACACACACACCCCAGATTCAGTACTCTCAAACAATAGATTCATTAAGTCTACCAAGAGAAAAGAGTTACAATTCCTTCCAGACCTTAAGCCATGACTTGGCACAGAATACTACTATTAATAAAGACTGATTTCTGGAGCCCCAAGCCATGCCCATCCACAGTGAATCAGCACAGGTTGACATTCAACAAACATCCATAAGCCCCTCCTCTACCTCAGGAAGATCACTTAGGAAAGTGTGATGGCTTGATTTCTAGGAGAAAGTAGGTCAGATTCTCCCAACTCCATTAACTCCATCCATTCCCTTTAAGTCTTGCTTCTCAGTTGATATTTATGGACTCAAACTAGAGAAAAGAGGTATTACAAGAACTGAAAGTTTTGAAGCATAATTCAAAGAAATCATATGGAAAGACCACAAATGGCATTAAAGGAAAAGCAATTTAAAGTTGGGTTTAAATACCTATGGATGTCTCAGATTCCCTGGATTCAGTATAACTAAATGGGACGTGAACTCAGAAAAGAACTAAAAGAGCTTTTTAGGGAATAATCTAAAATAGCTAGGACCCCTAAGCAGTTATAGCTACAGTTCAAGTTGAGGTCCTAAGAGAAGTAGAGAACAATTCAGTAAACATGATGGTGGCTTTTCTTGTAGGCTTTTCATGGAAACTTCTTTGGGGGGAGGGAGACTAGGTATCCTTATCTCAGCCAGGCTGGAAATGCAGAGGTCACTCACAGAATTGACCCCACTTGCTGATCATCACAGAAATTTTCATCTTTTTTTTTTACCTCTGTTTCCAGATTAGATTATGCTTCCTAGGGAGCCTGGTGGCCCCCTACTCTCAAAGACACACTATACCAGTGTCAGACAATGTGCATACCCACTTGACTTTAGCCCTATCCCAGTTCAGAACTACTGAGCTCAAAAGATTCACCAGCCTTAGGCACTCCAGTACAAGGTGTGCAGCACTGTGTTTAGTGTTTTAAAGAGCCTTGAATCTGACTTTCCTAACTGGACCTAGTATGGCCTTACCCTATGATGCAGACACTGGCATCAACTCTTCTACAGTCACTGTGGGGAGACTTAAAAGAAATCCAAAATTCTTCAAAGTTCTAAAGGTCCTTTTCCATCCAAAGTGAGTGGAGGAGGCCAGGTATATTCTCTTCTTTACTGTCATCCCCATGAATGACTTATTAAGGGTTTGGTTAGGGGCTCCCCCTAAGCTGCAATATGTTCAAATCCTTGATTAGTCCACTGGTTTTATACAAGCCCCACAGGGCATGAGTAAATCCCTCTCTAATGTATACAGATTTTCTGTCACCTAATTGAAATGCCAGAAATGCCCAGGTTTTGTTCACACCTAGTATACAGAGATGATTGATTGATTCAATTAAAATGAGTTTGTATCTAAAGAAGGTATCAAGGCAAACATCTGACTTGAAGTGGGATGTGACAATTTGATTGACTCAATTGGCTCCAACTATTACAAGTGTTTCCTATGAATATGCCTCCTTCACATATGTCCACAATGTGCCTGGCCACATGTATTCACTGTGTGTGTCATCTCTCACTGGTGGTATTGTAATGAGTAGAAAAGTATACTTTCTACGTGTATGGGTGAAAACTTTCCTGTCATTTATTTTTGACATGCTATTTAAATAAGGTATTTTGCTTTGACTAATGTGGCCTCTGACTGGCTGGTAAAAAGAAATGTGTCATTAGGGGCTCATAAACTATGATGTTTATGGATACTGAGTCATAGCATGCCTTGAAACTGAGGTATTTTAGGGGAAACCGTGTGAGAGTAACCCTAAGGGGATGTGTGTGTATGTGTCTCTGTGTTATGTCTGTGGAAAACAATACGTACATTCAATTTATATAAAAAACATAGTCCTTGATTTTATTGTGTTTACAGTCTTAAAGATGGATAAGAAATAAATGTAACTATACGACCATTTGTTCAAATATTCCTTAACAAAGATACTGTAGATGTTACTTCAGGTTTAAGAGCTCAGATTTGTGTTTATAGTTTAAAGACAGAGTGTATGAAGATTTAGCATTGGTTATTGTCCCTCATTCTCAAAGAGAACCAAAATGACATCACTGTGCTAAAGTCAAGTTTCAGCGTGTCCAACACCAATATTAGCTCAGAATGTCCTACTCATAGGTCAGGCACAAATAGTCCATGTGAACATTTGGGGTGGATTCTCTAAATTTGCCCATCTTGCATTTCTTTTGAACTATTTCAATTAACATCATGGTATATTTTAGAAAGATGGTTTACCCTCTTTCTGGTTATGATGCTGAAGATGAGACAAAAAGAAAGAACTAATCCTGAGGAGAAACATGAAGACAACTAGTAGGGTAATATGTATCTGAAATAAGTTAAATGATGTGTTGGAGACTAAGCTTCCAAACAAAACAAAACAAAACAAAAAAATAGTTACCTACTGATAAGTGAAGCACCTAATAATTATTTGAAATGGCCATTTCTAGGTGCTTGCCAAAGCCTCTACTCAGTTTGCTCTTTGTGGGCAGATACCTCCAATAACATGAGCCCCACCAGATCATGAAGGCTCAGAAAGAGATACTAATGAATGGATTATTTTAAGTCTTGTGGGGCTGTAGCCTAATCTGAGCCCTACTGGACAGAGAAAGACTTGTGGATGTCTCAGAAAGGGAGACCATCAAGACACTCAGATGGGAAATATGTGTTCTACAGAAATCAAAAAGTCGGGGGCAAAGCCAAGATGGCAGATAAAAAAGAAATTTAAAAATCCAATACACTTCTGAGTTTCTTTTTTAGATTATGGGGAAAGAACTGTCATCAGTTTATGCTACACTGTCCAGAAATCACATAGGTTCTTCCCATTCACTGTGGTCTCCAAATTTGACTAAGCAAATTCTACTCTGTATTTTCTCAGAGTTAAATTCCCATCCTTTGTTTGCCATATAAGCCACCATTCAATTCAGGACTTTAACCAATGTCACCGTCAATACAATGTCTATGTAGTAGTATCCCTTAGTCACCACAATAGGTGAAATTTTTTAAGTCTACATCCTCTAGAAAATGGCAATGGGAGGGACAATTCGGGTAGCCCTAAGACAGGATGGTAAAGGTATACTGGACTCCTTCCCAAGTGAAAGGAAACTATTTTAAACTAGTGTCAGTCCTAAGAACAGAGCAGGAAAAGTATTGTCAAGACCAATAAATCCCTTATCAATCATGCTGGGTCTGGGCTATTTGGTCCACCACATTGAAAGAGTTAAGAACTAGTGCAACAATAGGCATAATCATATTTTCAGCTCTTTGTATACTGCTATAAAACACCAAATATGACTCAACTCCCTCAAAGACCATCCAGGATCACTGTAAGGGGAGTTGGCACAGTGAAGTCTCCTTCTTCATCATTGGAAAGGCAATATCTTTTACCTTTTATCTACCAATCTCCACCCCACAGTCACCTGATATTGTTTAGTATTAGTTATATAGGAAAGCTCAGGTAACTTCAACAGTCTTCATTTAGCCCTACCTATAATAACCAGCATCAAAGTTGCCAAAAGGAACAATATAGGTAATGACTTCCAAGTGCTAATAATGTCTGTTCCCACAATACAATCCTTCTGATTAACTAACACAGCTATGATCCACATAGGGTATTTTCCAACTAAGCAGAATTCTCCTCCCACTAACACCTCTTTTAGAAAACGGGATGCTCTTATGTACTTATTTGGGGAGCCTCACTATGACAGCAAACTGAATGTTGGTGGACAGATGTTCCTTGTATATTTGGCATCTCACCCCTTTCCAAGTAATGGAGGCTCAAGGCATATGTCCCCCAGTTCCTTGATGATAGCTAGAATGATTTTAGCCTCAGGAAACTTGGCCTTGGTCCTGGGGACACTTGTCCCTAAAGTCCCTCAAGTCTGTATATTGAAACCAGTGTTTTCAGAACTTCCAAGTGGGG
>JAQQSU010010278.1:0-12466 GCA_028627135.1 Pseudochirops cupreus | reverse complement strand
CTAATTCTGAAGGAATTATTCTCTTCAGAAAGCTTTGGAGATTCTTTTTGCATCTGGCAAAGTCGACTTTTAAAGGCATTCTTCTCCTCATTGGCTTTTTGGGCCTCTTTTGCCATTTGAGTTAATCTATTTTTTAAGGTGTTAATTTCTTCAGTCAGGTTGTTGACTCTCTTTTCATGATTTTCTTGCATCATTCTTATTTCTCTTCCCAATTTTTCCTCCACTTCTCTCATTTGGTTTTCAAGATCCTTCTTAAGCTGATCTCTAGCTTTTTTGCAATCTTCACGTTTCTTGGAAGTTTTTGGTGCAGGAGTTCTGACTGTGTTGTCTTCCTCCCATTCCCTGCTTTGATCCTTCTTTTCCCCAAAGAAGGAATCTAGAGTTCGGTTGCTGTTCTTACTTTGCTTCTTTTGCCTGCTCATGGTTGGCCAATCAATGATTTTTTAGCTGTGTGGAACTCTGCTTCCAGAGGGGAAAGCTCTGTCCCAAATCGCTGGGGTTTTCCCAGCTGCCGGCGCTTTTAAGAGGCTGCTGCAGCCCCCATCAGCTTTGGCTCACTGAAAATGCACCCCAGGACCACCACCCAAGACCACAATCCGGATCCAGGCAGCTAAGGCAAGAGCACTTGGCCTCTGAACAATTGCTTGGCCCCCCTGCAGTCTGTAGGCCAGGAGCTCTGAAGCAGCAATGTGGAGGTAGCTGCACAGCCTCCACTTCTGTTGCTTCCTTGCCCTGGAAGCAGTTTGGCTGGACCTGCTTTTCTCTCCCAATTTTAGCTGAGTTCCACTGACCTTTCACTTGGTCCTTTTTTTCTTATGGCTTGATAATCCTGGAAACTGCCACAGCTGCCGCAGATCCACTCTGATGCTCCAGCTGCAGCTCGGCTTGGCTCATCAGGCTTCCCCCAGGGCCAAGCTGCCATTTCAGGCTGGGCTGCTTTCGGCTCCCAGCGCTGAGATGGTCCCTCCTAGCCAAGCTGCCTTCAGCAGAAAGTATATTTGTGTATGTTTTAGAGCTCTAAAATTTGTTTAGAGTCATATTTTATGGGTATTTTGAGGTGGCTGTGTGGGAGCTGCCGTACCTTGCTGCTCCTACACCACCATCTTCTATAGAAACATTCTTGCTTCTTTCCATGTTACTCACCACTCCTGGCATACCTCCTCAATCTGTTCTTTAGCAGCAATCCAATTTCTACCTATTTCAAGTCTCTCCTCCATGATGTTTGTCCCCATGGCTTCAATGATCATATCCATGTCAATGACTCCAAAATCTTTATCTCTACCCTCCAACTCTCCCCAAGAACTTAAGTCCTAATTTTTAAGTGTCCCCCCCCCCTTGGATAGCTTCAAATGTATATTCTTCCAGGACCTTTAACTCAAAATACCACAAACTGAAATCTTCATCTTCCCTCCTGCAAAGATGGATTTCCCCCTAAATGTATCTATTTCATGGTTTGTGCTGCCATTACCTTAATTTCCCAAGTTGGTTAATTCCAAATCATCTGATCTTCCCTCCCTTCAAATGTCCACATCCAAACCCTATCCATCATATATTCACAACAATTTTTACATCCACTCCCTCTCTTCCCATTCCCACTTTAACCATCCTAGCTCAGACTCCCATTTTTTTCCTCTTCTACAGTATAATAACTTTTAACTGGTTGACTTCTCTCCAGTATAAAACCTTTCTCTATTACATCCTTGTACCTAAGAAATCTTCCTAATGAACCACTCTGATCATGTCAATCCTTTAATTTGAAAGCTTTAGTATCTTTGCCCCCTCCATTGTCAATAAAATGGTATGAAATCCTGCTCCAAACATTCAAGGCCCTGTACAATCCAAATTCAACTCAGCTTCTCAGACTTACCTCATACTGCTCTCCTTCTAGCCCTCTATATCCAAAGCAAACTGGGCTCCTTTCTGGCTGTCATCCTGATCTGTCCCTTTTCTGAACTTTTGTTCACCCTACCTCTCATTCCTGATATTGACTCCCCATAATATTACTCATTAGTATACATACTTACAGAACAAAAGTCAGATACAAATTCTTCCCTAAAGTTTTCTCTGATATATCTTGTCTTTTCTCCCTAACCTCAGACTGAAAACAATCAATTCATTCTTGAATTTCTCAAAACATCTTCCCCTTCTCTCCTCAGATACTGCTATCCCCCTAGTGCAGGCCCTCATCACATCCGGATTGGACTATTTCAATAGCCTGCTGTTTGTTGAGTCTGTTTGCTACAAGCTTCTCCCTGCTCTAATCCATTCTGCATTCAGCTGTCAAAGTGGTTTTCATAAAGCATAGGTATGGCTAAGTCACCCCTTTTCTCAACAACCTCCAGTGGCTCCCTATCATCACTAGGATCAGATCCAAAATCCTGCTTGGTGGTCAAAGCCATTCATAAGCTTCCCCAACCCCTTTCTAGCCTTCTCATACTTTGCTCTCTGCTATGCACTCTTTGATCTGGTGACACTGACTTCCTTGTGGTTTCACTAATGAGCACTCCAACTCTGGGCATCTGCTTTGATTGTCCCCCATGCCTGGAATGATCTCCCTCCTCATCTCCATCTCCTGGCTTCTCTGCCTTCCTTCAAATTATAACAACTAAAGCCCTATCTTTTACAGGAAGCCTTCGCCAACCCCTTTGTTAGTCATTTCCTGTTTATGTTGTATAGATTTGTTTGGTTTGTTGGTAGATCATGAGCTTCTTGGGGGAAAATTCTCCTTTTTTAAACCTCTTTTTTATCCCTAGCACTTAGCGCAGTCCCTGCATACAGTAGGTGATTGATAAATGCTTATTGATTGAAAGACTGGTTATTTTCATTGTATTTATTTCACTCTACCTCATATCACAGTTATTTATGTTCAGATTAGTCTTCCACCACTACCCATGTTAGACTGTAAGCTACTTGGAGATAGAGATTGTGACATTTTAATATTTTCCCTCGGCATCTAGTACATTGACTTACACTTAAGGAAGTAGGTATGTAATAAATATTTTTTAATTAAATTAAATGGAAGTTTTCATTGACAGCTCAAAGACACAGTGCTTTTCTATTCTAGGATTTCATTTAAATTAGTGCTATGTGCAGAATACCATGATAGGTGTTGGGGAAAATGGCATAATATTCATTTTTTGTGACTTAGTTCAAATGTCCCCTTCTGCACCAAACCTTTCCATATTCCCTCAGCTATCAGTGAATCCTCATCAAAATTGCCTTGTATGTAGTTTGCATATTCTTATGTAAAGTGGTCTCTGTCAATAGAACATATGCTTCCTGAGGATAGGCCTGTTTCATTTTGCCTTGAGACTCTTAGGATTTGGTGTCTAGTCTGCAGCAGACTTTTAACAAATTCTTGTTTGTGGATTGAATGATAAGTGAAACATGTAGATGACCATGACACCTAGAGAAATAACTACAGCACAAAATATCACCTAAGTGGGTACGAGAGGTGAAAAGTAATATTTGAGGTCCAAGAAAGATTAGAAGAGTAGAAGGACTTGGTGAGGGGAGGGGAAAGGTGACAGGCTTTTGAACAGAAAATCTGCATGCCCAGATCTCAATATAAGGAACTGTTAGTACTGGTTGCTCTTGATTAAAATGCTTTGTAATCATTCATTCTGGTCTTTTAAGTTATTGTTTTGTTAACTCAGTGTGTGTGTTTGTGCACACCCATGAACATGACAACATATATACACAGGCACACTTGACTCTAAGTACCTGGAAGTTAGGGTTAAGATATTTCTAGTTCTTTCAAATAATCCTTGTATAGAGAGTTTTTACTTCTTTTACTATGGTCATCCTTTATATGCCTGAAACAATGTGAGCTATATGGTATGCACTGAAGACATCCTGACTGAATGAATGCATACTCATATTCCTACACACAAATACCCATCCCATGCAATGTTTTCCTCTCCTTGATCTGATTTGAATCCTGGCACTTTTTTCTTAATTCCTTTGATCCCCTGATTCAGCAGAAACAGAATCTGAAATGAACTGTCTCATTCCCCTCAGCAGGGCTGACGATAACCACTGAACTATAGTGCGTACTTGACTTCAGTTTTGATGGCTGTACTTGGTGGTTATGTATCATTCATGGAGGAAGGTTAAAAGTTTGTCCAGCTATGATCAATACCAGAACTACTTTACCTATTAGGGTGTATTTGACTTTGATCTTAAAAGCCTGTGACAATGTGACATCTTTCCAAAGCAATAAAGCAGGTTTACATATTCATTTCCAGCTGTTTCCCCTACCCCCAGGGTAGGGTCATACTAAAAGTTTGAGTTGAGAGAATTTCCAGTAAAAAATTCAGAACCACTGATTAGAAAGCACCTCAAAAGAAGGCCCATCCAACTTTTACCTCAACAGAAATTCCCTCTACAATATTTCTGGAAGTGGGCATCTACTCTCTGGCTGAGGATCCCCAAGTTAGAGAGAACTTAATGATACCTATTTTCTCTTATATCAACCCATACTCTGACTCTCTACAGTTTCTACCCACTTCCCTTGACACTGTCCAAGGGGCAATGCAAAACAAGCCTAAACCCAGATTTACTCTTTAGCATGTTAAATATTTCAATGCTATATTTAGATCCCTACTAAGTGGTCTCTCCTTTAGGCTACAAAAGTACTGATCCTTCCAACTGATGTTCAGGTAGTATAGTCCTTTTCTATAGACACACTCCAGTTTATTAATGACCTTCCTAAAATGCAGTGTCTGGAATAGAACACAATACCGTAGATGTGCTCTGATCAGGGCAAAGGACAATGGGATGATAACCTCCCTTGTTCTGTGCACTATATTTTTATTAAATGTAGTAGAAAAGGGCAATTTCTGAATAAACTTAATGAAGGTAAAGAAGCTATTTTTCTGTCCTATGTCTCCACACACAGTTTAGCGGCAATAAACAGTCTTTATATCCTGAATTACACAGAAGTAAAAACAGTCTGGGAGGCCTACAAATAAAGAACTGCAGTACTGTAATTCAGCAGTAATGTTACACCAGCATGAATCAAGCATTCCCAATCCTGCTGAGACAGCACTCGTTTTAATGTTGCTTTGAAACACACCATACCATCCTGATTCATTTAGCGGCAAATGTGGGCTGCCTTTGTCAGTTGGGACTCCTCCCTCCCCCCCAAACAGAGATGAACAAACCTATTCTTTCAAAGCCCTGATGCAACCCCACAATTCTAATTGCCTTACATACTATTAGTTTGCTTAGAAACACCACTCTGAATCATGCTTGCTGCTTTTAGTTAACTGCGGGCAGTGTAAATGTGCAGTAAAACTGTGGGGGATCCATGCATCACCCACTCATCTCATGGAATGTGCCCATCTTGGCCTCGCAGGGTAGTGAAGAGACATGCAGGGCAAGCACCTGCCCAAGGTACCTCACAAATACATCCAGGTGGGATGGGACAATTTTGTTTCAATGCTTAAGTCTCTTTTTCTACTTCTTCCCCCACCTTCCCCCACCTCCACATAAGCACACACACACACACACACACACACACACACACACACCACACACAATCACACACAATTTTAATGGAGGCATTTCTAGGTAAGCTCAGCCATCCTTTTCATTCTATGGTTGCCTGAAACATCTGAACATCTCCCCTGAGTAAAGGACATTAGCAGATCTGTTCTAGTGGAAGGTCACAGAGTTTGGAAGGTGTATGTCTCAGCAATGCCGTTCCTGTAGAAGATTAGATACATGCTGTCCTAGCCTAGCAGCTACATAGCTAACATTCCTTTCCAACCCAAATCCACTTGGTTGTATCAGCTAAGCTTCCCAGAGAAAACATCCAACATTCTGAGCCGAACATCTGATAACCCCCTGCTGCGGTGAATTTTTGATTTAAATATAACTGAGTTTCTCTTGGCTCTCGCTTAGCAGAGTTGGAACTCTTCTTTTAATTGTTGCTTCAGTATTGGCTTGGTGACTTGGCTGCCTATCCTTCCAATAGATTCTCCCTATAGATGTGTTTATTAATTGTGTGCAATAGAAATCATTTTGGCTGGCCTTCCAACACAATGGACTTTGCTAGTTGGAAGTAACAGTTGAAAGCTCTATTTCTGTGCAGAGAGAATGCCCGGCTCTTAATGTAATACTATTGCACTACTGGGGAATCAACTATCAGTGACAGTGGCAGCTTTAGAGTGGTCACTTTTGAACTTGGCATTCAAAGCCCTCCACAACGTGGTGTCAAATTGCCTGTCCAACCTACCTCACCTCACGCTACTCTTTCATTTATTCTATGACCCAAACAAATTGGACATTTCTCTGTTCCTTATTTTTTTTTTTGCAATGATTCTGCCCTTTTCTACTTCTTCTATGAACCTTTGTTTATGCCATCCCTTATGCCTAGACTGAATTCCTCTCATCATTTTCTGTTGACATCTTTTCCTTCTATCAAAGCCCAACTCAGATTCCATCTCACTGAATCCTTACTTCTCTTATTCCAAGTAAAAATCATTTCTCTCTCCTGAAATTTCTCACATTACTTTGCCTCTTCTGGACTTATTTCACTTACTCTCTCATGTGTTAGTTCCTTATTTATCCTTCCCCCATGGGAATGTAAGCCACCTGAGAGGAGCACACATGCCCACCCCATTATCACACTGATTAACCACTACCATTGTGGAGAGATAACAAAACATATCTACTTCCCTCTTCTCTCTTCTACCTTCATTATCTCTTATAGATCTAACCTCTACAACATCTTTTCCTTCTGTCCCCTTTTCTTAACTCACACAATTATGTGATGCTAATTCAGCCCTTCATTGGCTCTGGCCCAGAATTATTGAAATAGCCTTCTATTCTCTTCCCACCCTGATTCATCTGCCACACAGTTGCCAAACTAAAAGCTTAAGGGTGGTCATTTCTCTCTCTCTCTTTTTTTTTCTCTCTCTCTCTCTCTCTTACACACACACACACACACACACACACACACACATGCATGCACATACCAGAAGAAATTTCAATGAGTGGTTGCCACTTGCCCCTAGGATGTCAATTAATCAGCAAGCATTTATTAAGCACAATGTTCTAGATTCTGCTCAAGAAACTGAGGATATCAGTATAAAGAATGGAACACTTCTTACTCACAACGAACTTTTATTCCAAGGGCAGAGACAAGTATGTGCGAACATATGTTCAGCATACATACAAAGGGAATAAACACAAATATAGACAAAGTAGTGGAATATAAGGTAGTTTAGGAGGGAGGTAACTAGCATTTGGGGTGGGTGCATCATGAAAGACTCCATGTTGAAGGTAGTTTTTGTTAAAGAAGAAAGACTCTATGAGGAGGAGGTAAGGAGAGAATGCATTGAATGACATTGTGGGACAACCATTGCAAAGATGTGGAGACAGGAGATAGAGAAAGTTGATTTGGCCAGATATGTTTTTATTGTTGTTGAGTCATTTTAATAGTGTCTGACTCTCCACGACCCAATCTGGGATTTTCTTGGCAAAGGTATTTCAGATCACTTTACAGATGAAGAAATTGAAGCAAATAGGTTTAAGTGACTTGCCCATAATCACACAGCTAGTAAGTATCTGAGGCTTTATTTGAATTCAGGTCTCCCTGATTCCAAGGCCAGCTCTCTATCCAAGTGTCACTTACCTGCTGCTTGGCTAGATTAAGTGCAAAAGGACAGACTACTGAACTAATGAAATACAGAGCACTCTGGTATAATCCCTAGCCCTAGCCCCAAAGAGTCCCAAAGTGGGACTGACCATGAAAGTCCTGGAGTGGGGACTAGTGAAGGCAAGAAGTCCACAGTGTCTTACCAATTCTGTCCCTGCCCTTAATGTAACCAATAAGGAGAGACTCTCATACTAATGAGCTTTGGGATGGGGGTAAGCTGAATAACATGCATCCTAGTGGTTGTTTTGAGATGATTTTTCATGACTTCCCCTCATACATCACGTATTCCAAACAAACTGGCCATTTTTCGTCATTTCAGCTTTATCCTTCAGGGCTTTTGCTTATAGTTGAAATTCTACCTCTACTTTTATATTCCCTAGTACCCTTCAATACTCAGTTGAGATGCCACCTCCCACCATACAAAGTATACACACCCCCTTCCATATACATTTATATTTATATAGATATATATCTTTATATCTATATTCATCTATCTATATTTTTAGATAATGCCCCCTCAAGTAATTATTCTGTATTTATTGTGAAAATATTTTATCTGAACTTATCTGTGTTTATATTATATTACCTCAGTAAATTGTATGGCTTCTGAGGGCAGGTACTGTTTGATTTGTGCCTTTGTATATCCAGTTCCTAGAACACAGCATGTATAAGCTAAAATTATTTTCCTATTGATGAACTCTATTTCTCTTTCTCATATTTAGTTTTGGACTCATTATATCCCTCATCTGAATTGTATATTGAAGATTTATTTAACGTGACTAACGATGTCACACCTTTGCTCAAAATTCTTCAATGACTCCCCAGTGCAGAGAGGAGAAAAGACAAATTCCTTACCTTGGTTGACATTTAAAACCCTCTACAGTCTATCTCCCATCTATCTTTTATACCTAACTTCATATGACTCTCCTATAATAACTTTATAGGGCAGGCTAATTGGCCTGCTCTTGCTGTTCCTCAAATTGTTCTCCAGCCCCTGATTGTGTCTTTGTTCTCTATGCTTAGAATGTCACCTTTCATCATCTATTTTTCCTTGAATTCCTAGTTTTCCTTAAGAGATCAGGTAAAGCTTCAACATGAAGCCTTCTCTGATTTCCCATGATACTTTTGGCATACATTCACACTTTTCTCCCATCTTCCTAACAGAATATAACCTCCTTTGGGTAGGAACTTCTTTGTCTGAGCCTTTGTAATCTCAGTGCTTTGCACATAAAAGGTATTTTATTAAGGTTTATTGGATTGAAGAGAATTACTGGAAGAAGTACCCATGTTGATAGCATCATGGATCTATTTAAGATCAGAGACTGTGGAGATCAATAGTAGTGAATAATATGACTGCAAGTATACAGTAAAGAATTTCAGAATCACATTGCGTCATAAAATTTGGAGCTGTAAGATACCCGTCAGCAGGTAGGTGACTTAGTCATTAGAATATTGGACTTGGAGTCAGGAAGATTGGAGTTCAAACCCTGGCTCAGACTCTTACTAGCTTTGTGATGCTAGGCAAATAACTTAAGCTTGGTCAGCCCATTTCCCTATCTGTAAAATGGGAGCCATGGGAGTATCTACCTCTTAGAGTTGTTGTGAGGACCAAAAGAGATAACATGTATGGTGCTGTGCACCTTCAGTCTTACAGCACTAAATAAATGCTGACTGTCGATCAACCTCTTTACTTTGCAGATGAGGTAACTGAAACCCAAAATGTTGAATTGACTTGCCTAGGGATATTCAGCTAGTAAGTATCAAAGCAGAATTGGGATAACTTTGAAGGGAAGGGAACAGACACTTATTATATGTCTACTTTGTGTAAGGTCCTGCGTGAAGTGCTTTATGAATATCTTGCTAAATCTGCAAAACAATCCTATGAGGCAGATGCTGTAATTATCCCCATCTTACAGTTGAGGAAACTGAGGCAGGTGTAAGTTAAGTGACTTACCCACAGTTACAAAGTTAGTAAGTATCTGAGACCAAATTAGAATTAGGGGGTTCTTAATTCTAGGCCTACTGCTCTCTGCCCCATGTTCCAGAAACTCCATGTCTAGTGCTCTCTCTACTAAACTGGGTGCTTCTCCTATATCCACCATAAAAGAAAAGTGTATATTTACTTCTACATCCAACACACTACTGTTTTTCAACTAATTTGGGAAGGGAAACCATATTCGTACAAGATCAAGGGCAAAAGTTAGTCATTTGCAACAGTATTTCTTTTTAAAAATATGAAATAATCCTGTTCCTCCATTGGTTTTAAATTTCACATCACATGCATATAATGTTCAATTTTGTTTTATTTCCCATTTGTTTCATTTCTCTGAGTTCCCTGGGCTTTAGATGATGTCTGCCCCAGCAGGCTTTCAGTTTAAATATGCATAGATATGTTTTCTTCTTTTGCAACTTCCTCATTTTTTTCCTTTGCCCTTGCAATCATAAGATATCACAGCAATACAAGCAGAGATGAGAGCAATGAAAAGCTTCTGTTTGCTACTAATCTTCTCTCTGTTTATCTGGAATTAAATAACAGCCTTGTAGACAACTTCCTGGCTTATTAGGCTAAAGGAATATAACTGGTCTGAATAACTCTACATTTAGTACTACATGTAGTACTAAAACTAATCGCAACTCTGCTAGGTAACTATAACCAGTCTCTTTCTCTCTGAATACTCATAGCATTCCCTATATCACAGCAACCCCTGAGTTATTGATTTAAAAATCTAAAGCATCAATTATAGTAATAATTTACCCAAGTGCATGTTAATTTACACAAATTCAGCCATTTATGCTAAGCCACTAAGAACTTTATATAATTCTCTTGTCTGACTTAAATGACCACCCACTGAAGGAGGTAATACAAGCATTAATATTACCATGTTTCAGATAAGAAAAATGATAGTCAGATAACTGAATGACTTGGCCAAGGTCACATTAAGTCCTGTGTTATTAGCATTGATCGTATCCCTACAATGTAATGATCTAGAGAATATCAGCACTTGCAGCAGCAGCAGCATCCTCATCTTCACCATTCTCATCACCTTCATCCTCATCATCATAACAACTAGTATTTATGTAGCACTTTAAGATTTGCTAAGTGCTTTACAAATATAGCGTTTCATTTTGATGACAATGTTGGGATGTAGGTTCTATTAAAGATACATGTAAAAGATGAAGAAACTGAGGCAAACAGAAGTTAAATGACTTGGCCAGGGTCACATAGCTAGTAAATGTTTGAAGCCAAATTTGAACTCAGCATTTCTGGATCCTAGGTCGAGCACTTTATCCACTGAGTCATCTAGCTGTCTCATACAAGGCACAGTTAAGAAGTATAATTGCCTTCAATAACAATGCATCTCAAATTCTCTGCTCCATGGGAAAAGAAGCAGGTTAGATGGATGGTAATCAGGAATGACCTTTTCATCTCTTTCATGGACATAACTAAGTCATTCTCTCACGTGATTTTCCTTATCCTAGTCACTTTTTAGATAATGATAACAAACCAACAGTTTGCATGAAGTAACTGAAAAAAAAAAGTAATACTTCCTTTTTTAAAAAAATTACTTAGCCAGATCCTAAAAGCAGTTACAGAACTAATACTCAGACTCTTCAAGTGTAGGATTTTGTGGCGAGGCAATGGTTATGATACATTAAAGGCAAATATTCTTTTTCTAGTTTTTCTCATTTCTCATATCTGAGTATTTACTCACCATCTAGAATATTTAGTTCCCTATGGCACATACACCTGTAACAGCCAACTGATCTCGCCCACTGGGCTCAGGCAAATCTCCCCCTGAAGACACTTGAGTCAAATCCAAAATGCATCTTACCTCCGCAGCAGGGACACCCTCTGGTGGGCGACAGTGCAGGACGATCATCCCTTCAATAGGCACCTCCCTTCCCTGGGGATCTTGCTCAAAGTTTTTCCGTAAATCTGCAAAGAGTTCATCAAATTCATCAGATATCTCAGGAAGGCATTTGTATACACTTGCTCAAAATACAATAAAGTAATGTACTGTCTGGTCTAGGAGGCTTTTGAGTAACAGAATTGCTTCAAATATTATGAGTCAGTTTTTAAACACTTCCTCCTTCTTTCCAGTTCTTTCAACTTCACATGAGAGTTTACAAAAAAAGAAAAAAACAAAGGTGACTGGCAAAGAAAAACCAAGATTTCCTTGGTCCATAAATTATACTAGTATTATCTACACAACATATAATCTAACACTTGCCCTAAGGAATCGATGGCAAATACACAGCAACAATACGGTTTTAAAAAATATATATTTTATTTTTATTAACTAAAGAATACATTATTAATCTGTATGTAATTTGTACTGTTCTCTAAGTCCTCTGGGGGCCCTAGAAAACGGTAATAGAGTGAGATTACCTATTAGCCTTTTTATTTGTGACCAGAGAGAAGGGGAGGCATTCAATGACAAAAGCAACAACAAAAATCTATAACCTATCCAACCAAACACAAAATTAAACAATACAACGCCCTCCAGCCCCAGAGAAATGTTCTGTACTGGTGTGGTGTGCGTCACTGGCGACCCAAGGCACTTTACAAACAAGTCGTGCCATTAGCCTTTGACGCATGGAGGACTGGAGCATGGTGAGGTTAATTGGCTTGCCACTGGTCTCAGAGAAAGTCAGTGCCAGTACTGGGAACAAAATCTGAGATTCCTGACTTCCAACCTCTGATTGCTAACCAGCAGAGCAGCAGAATTCTCTTGTTTTGGCAAAGAGCTCTCTCTCTCTCTCTCTCTCTCATTCTCTCTCTCTCTCTCTCTCTCTCTC